>CALZFW010000849.1:0-44141 GCA_945779075.1 Brassica incana | reverse complement strand
TAGTGGAGAATCACCAAGAAGTTGAATAAATCTCATAGGAGTTAGGATGAAGAAGTTATCCCACTTTCAAATAAGGTGATCCCTGTTTCCCTGTTTGGGAATATGACCACTTCTTCGTCATTCTAATCAAACCAGGATGAATCGCGATGTAAGAACCTTCATTTGGATACAAAAAGTAGTGGAGAATCACCAGGAAGTTGAATAAATCTCATAGGAGTTAGGATGAAGAAGTTATCCCACTTTCAAATAAGGTGATCCCAGTTTCCCTGTTTGGGAATATGACAACTTCTTCATCATTCTAATCAAACCAGGATGGATCATGTTATAAGAACCTTCATTCCGATACATAAAGTTGTGTAGATTCACCAGGAAGTTGAATAAATCTCATAGGAGTTAGGACGAAGAAGTTATCCCACTTTCAAATAAGGTGATCCCAGTTTCCCTGTTTGGGAATATTACAACTTATTCGTCATTCTAATCAAACCAGGATGAATCGCGATGTAAGAACCTTCATTTGGATACATAAAGGAGTGGAGAATCACCAGGAAGTTGAATTAATTATAAGTTTTAGAGAATCTGAGTTTGATATAAGGAAAGAAAGAGATTAGAAAGAGTCTAGAGGTGATTTAGGACGAGTTTAGCTACGAGTTTAGCTAAGAGTTTAGTGTATGATCATGATTGAGAGTCTTTGAGTCTAAGAGAGTGTTTTGGTGTCAAGAACTGTCTGATTATCATTAATGAAGAGTTTACAAATATATAGGAGAAGATACAAGGGTTTTCCTAAAGGTAAAGTAAGCAAAGCATGTGAAGTCAAGGAAGAGCTAGGCGCCGGTTTCAAACTAAGCCAATGGGAGACTCCACATGTGTGGGATGAATGGATAAGGTTGCTTTCCCTTTCCAGCTGCACACAGCCTGTCAAGCCGTGGCCTTATCCTTCTCTCAATGGTCTGATCAAGTGCTGGTAACTCTCCATAGTTACCATCACCCTTTTCACAAGTAACCATCCTGAATAGTGACGAGTGTTACCCAAGACTTGTACGGCCACTCCTCATGTACGGCCTGTACGGATTGTACGGACTAAGCCTCCTCAATCCCTTTCTTCCTAATGCTTCACCACTTCATACCCTCTCCTCACATACATTACTCAACACTTCATCTCATGATTATGAGATTGAAGAGTACTCAGGTTGTATGTGTGTATGAAACCCAAATGGGTAAAGAGAGAGAGAGCTTGGAAGCGATTTGAGAGAAAGGAAGTTTAATGAGTGTTTGTGTGTCTAAGTGTTTAAGAGATTAGTGACCAGACTGAGAACGTGTATAGAGATTCAGGATGAGAGACTAGAGAGACTAAGAGAAAGTGTTTCAGATTAGAGAAGGAGAAGGGAAACCCCCTTACTCACTTAAAGATTACAAAATGATCATAAGAGGCTTATATATGCCTTTACACAACTCAGATCACAAACCTAGATCCTAAGGCTGTAAATAAAAGATAGAATGGATGGTAAGGATGAGAGAAGACTGGTCTTGATGTTTCTGGTGCTAGCTGGCGTGGCTGATTCAAATGGGAGGCTCAGATTGCTTCTTTTGAATGAAGGGAGGAGATGAGTCTTGGCTGTAAAGGTAAAGCTTCTTTTCCCTTTCCAGCCTGTCTCTTGGACCACAAGATGCTCAGGTATATTCCTTCCCTCCATAACCCTCCAACAGTCACTTAAGATAAGATTGGATCCGAGTAAACCGCCCTCACAATGCTCATCTTTGATTTAAGCTGAACCGGGTGACTTGGGCGTGTGGAGTGGCCGTACGGTTGATGGTACGGACCTCCTGTCCGTACCACTCTACCTATCTATGCACATTGCCTTATCTCCCTTCTTGACTGACCCCAAACACCTTCATGATTCACCCTAGACCGTACAAGGCCATACTGAACGCCCTATCTTTGCACCACACTTCCATCTTCTCTCTAACTCCTCCAAAGCCTTCACATGATCAGTCTAAGTCTTTCCTAGACTTAACTTCACAGGATAACTACTTCAGACCACCTCTGAAGCTTGATTGAACTCTTCTGGACATCTTCTAGAGCTTGCCCTATTGTTGTACAAGCTCTATCTTCTCTTCAGTTCAACACTCCCCCTCAAGCTTGACTTTAGGAGATCCTAAGCCAAGCTTGGAACTCTGAAGAGTCTCCCTCATTAAAAAAACCTTACAAGGAAAACCCATTGGGACAAAACCTTGCAAAGGAAAAAGAGTGGAGCTCTCCAAAGCCTAGGGATTGGCCAGTGAGCTCTTGTGCCTTAGAACCAATGTGGTTGGACAGAAGAAGCTCTGGATCACGGCCTAACAGGTGCAGCAACTCTTCACAGCTTTGCGCACACTTCACACTTCACACTTCAGCTTCACCTCTTCATGGAACCGGTTTGAAGTCTCCCCATCTCAACTGACTTCTCAGCCATCTTAGAGAAGCTAGGACACGACCAGATCATCTTCAAAACACTAGTGAGGCTGATCAATACTTCAAACCCGGCTTGCCCTCTTCATAGACTAGGTTTAGGGTCTCCCCCTCTCAACAGACTTCACAGCCCCTTTAGAGAAGCTAGGAGATTCCCCGGAACTGTTTAATGAGGCTACAAGCAATGGTACCTGATACATTATCCCAAAGGTTCATCAGTACCTATTAAAAACAAGAAAATGAATATCCTGCATCACACTTGATGCACACAATCCCATAATTCAATCATGATCATCTTAAGTATCTTTTCAAGCACAAGCAATGAATAAGATGAATGAAAAAGATTGAAGAAAGAGTTTAAAAAGTCTGAGGGAACTTCCCTTGTGTTTTTGTGAGTTTCCTAACTCGGCCAATGCACCATCTTCATGGCATCATCAACTTCTTGGAAAGGCAGAATGGATTCATCAGCTTCTCCTCAATCACCTCTCATTGAAGCCGCATTGATGGAGAGCCTTCTTCCTCACTTGCCAAGACTGCTCTGAACAGCCTCTTACCTAGACATGCCACTGACTTGGTCCGGTTGATGATCCTTTGTAGAAGCCTTTGCAAAGACTTGTTACTGACCATGGATCATATGCATTAAGACTCCCCCTCAAGCTTAGAACCGAGACTAGAAGGAGCTAAGCTTGTGATGATCCTATGCATCTCCATGGTCTAATAACTATCATCTTTCATGATAGCTTTCTTCTTGTGAGTTTACTCTCTTCCTTAACCAGGAACTAGGGTGTTTGAATCACCATAGAGAGTCTCACAAGTCACACCTCTCATTGCATAATGACCCATGCTACACTTCCTGTAGACTAAGGACTAGATATGTCCAATGGTATTATGCAATGGCCATCTCTCATTGCATACTCAATCACACTACAATTCCTGTAGGTTATGGACTAACATGTCCTCGTGATGATATGCAATGGCACAAGACCCTTGTCTTTACATTCTTGGTTGTTGGCGAGTTACATGTATCACATTTCCTTGTGTACCTAACACCACCACAACTCAATGCAAGATCAGATCATCCCATTGGGATCAAACCAAGATTATCCATCCTGTTTGATCACCAATGCCACAATAATATGATACTTGAAACAAGCTAGACAATCAAGACAATCAAGCAAAGACAATCAATTCAGTTTTTTTTTTCTTAAATGCAACAATAGATGAATGCATTAGGTTACATACTAACTATATGAATGAAATAGATTCAACCCAAATGAAACACAAGCCTAGATGATACTTATGCAATCAAGGCGACAAGAGTGACTCAATTCATGCTTATGCTCACTAGTTTTATCAAAGTCAATGATTCAAATAGCTTAGACATACTTCTAAATGCTTATAAGACATCACTGATGGATTTAACTATGGCATAGCAACAATCAGAACTGGACTGAGTCAAGACAAGCAGATTTCAATCTCTAACAATGACAATGCAAGTTCTATTTTTTTTTTTTTTTTTTTTTTTTAAGTTCTCTAAATGCAATGCAAGCTTACATCAGTACATTTGCAATTTAGGCTCATTTTTAAATGCAATAATACATGAATGCACAATCTTAAAAGCTTTAGCTATATGAATGCAACAGGTTCAATCCATGAGCCATATCAAGGCTATGCACAACAGTTTCAATCAAAACCAATGATGCAAGCAACTTAGACAATTTCTAATTGATGCAAGACTTTCATCAATGGATTAAACATAGGCACTAGTATCAGATAACAACAGGATTGAACTTGGACAGTATGAGACGTGCTTATGTATGCAAAATAGCTTATCAATCATGATGCAAGCAGCAGAGACATTCTACTCAATTCTACAACACATTCATGATGATTTCAAGCTATGGCAATACACAAGACAATGCAATGAACAGAACATGAGATTTTGGGACTCTAGACATTACTTAATATCAATAAGACAATGCAGCAGCAAAATATTTTCAAAACAATTAGCCTAGACATTCTACTAGAAGTTATAAACTCTCAATGTAAATTAGGGAAAGCACAGAGTATAATCAAGAGATAGACCTATCAAGACATATTAAAATAGATGAGACTAGGTTTACTCCCGTGTTTAAGATGGTGAGGAGTGGTCTCTTCATTTCGCCACTTGAGTCCTCACTTGCTAAGCTTAACAGCTTCTCCTTTCATCACACAAGCTCACTAACAACCTTGTGGGAACACCTCCATCTTCTTCAGACTTGATGCTTACTTCCCCACTTAACCACCATTGCACTGAGGAGATACCTCAGCTTACTCTCCAAGTACTTCTTATTAGAAGCTCATTGAGTCGCTTTCTTCTTCCCTCTACTTCGGCTGCATCTACACATGATCAGCTTGCAATGGCCTTGAGGAACCAGGTCATTGAGCTTAGAGGATCTTCTGGTAGCTAACTTGAATCCTCACCTCAAACTTGACTTAGTGTAGGTGCAAGCTTGAAGTGAGCCTCAATGAGACTTCAAACCGGGAGCGCATCACTACCTACAGCTGCGCTTAACCCAACCGATCTGCCATTGCCTTCAGCTCCAATGCCTTCAGGTCATCTGTCTCCCCAAGACTTAGGTGATGACCTTTACTTGTGTGTCTCCATGAACCAGGAGCACATCACTATCACTAGCTGCGCTATCTTAACCGGCCATACACACAAGTCTTTCTCCATTGCTTTAACAATGGCAAAGTCTTCCTCTTCTACTTGGATGGATGGTGAGCAAAGAACACTTCTTGTGAACCTAAAACACCACTCAAACTCCAGCAAAGATAAGACACAAAGGTATTGGAATCAATCCTTGAAATATCATCAAGGTTGATCACCAATATCACAAGCATTGCAACAGATTACACAAGACATATTCAAGTTCTAATCTTTGCAAGCAATTTCTCTAAGTATATGCAAGATCTAAACAGATTCAATACAAGTTACTTAGGCAATTTTAACTTATGCCTTAACTGCATCTTAGACTTGAATCCAAGTGCATCAACCTAAGGCAGCAACAACACTCTAAGCTTTATTATACTACTCGGTTTCAATCAATGAAAGTAACCAGGATCATACACATCTAGTATCCTATACAATCATTGTAGAACCGAGGCAAGCTTTACAACTCTCAATCACCATTCACAACTCTCAAGTATCTTGGGACAGATTTTAAACATTTCATATCTAGCAATCTTTAAACATCCACAAGTTTTCAATCACATCACAACATCACAACCTGTTCATACACTCAAGCTTTATACAAGAGAAAGAGATTTCCTTACAGCCAAGGAACTAGTGTTAGTTCCTTGAAACTCCTTAGTACATGGGAAGATCCGAGCTGTTGGTGTCAACTCCTACATCTCCTTCTTTCATGGACCTTTCTCTTGAACCCACCATGCCTAAGACACCTCCTCTCTTCATTTTTGAGTCGCCATACCAGGTACAAGTTGAAAGCTTTCACCTTTCTTCTTGGACAGTGAATGGGAATGGCTTGGACATGCTTCCAATGGCCTTCTTTCTTCAGGACGACCATGAGAGAGTGGAGAACGACCAATATCAGCTTCTGGACGCCATTGATGAGCACACCTTCTTCTTGAAGAGGTTGAACAGCCAAATGAACATGAAGCTTCTTCTTGGTTTGGAAATGGCATGGGAGTGAGCTTTGAGCTTAGCGGAAGCTGGAACCAAGTTCTAATGAACCTTGCTCTGATACCATATGAGATTTAAGAGTACTCAGGTTGTATGTGTGTATGAAACCCAAATGGGTAAAGAGAGAGAGAGCTTGGAAGCGATTTGAGAGAAAGGAAGTTTAATGAGTGTTTGTGTGTCTAAGTGTTTAAGAGATTAGTGACCAGACTGAGAACGTGTATAGAGATTCAGGATGAGAGACTAGAGAGACTAAGAGAAAGTGTTTCAGATTAGAGAAGGAGAAGGGAAACCCCCTTACTCACTTAAAGATTACAAAATGATCATAAGAGGCTTATATATGCCTTTACACAACTCAGATCACAAACCTAGATCCTAAGGCTGTAAATAAAAGATAGAATGGATGGTAAGGATGAGAGAAGACTTGTCTTGATGTTTCTGGTGCTATCTGGCGTGGCTGATTCAAATGGGAGGCTCAGATTGCTTCTTTTGAATGAAGGGAGGAGATGAGTCTTGGCTGTAAAGGTAAAGCTTCTTTTCCCTTTCCAGCCTGTTTCTTGGACCACAAGATGCTCAGGTATATTCCTTCCCTCCATAACCCTCCAACAGTCACTTAAGATAAGATTGGATCCGAGTAAACCGCCCTCACAATGCTCATCTTTGATTTAAGCTGAACCGGGTGACTTGGGCGTGTGGAGTGGCCGTACGGTTGATGGTACGGACCTCCTGTCCGTACCACTACCTATCTGTGCACATTGCCTTATCTCCCTTCTTGACTGACCCCAAACACCTTCATGATTCACCCTAGACCGTACAAGGCCATACTGAACGCCCTATCTTTGCACCACACTTCCATCTTCTCTCTAACTCCTCCAAAGCCTTCACATGATCAGTCTAAGTCTTTCCTAGACTTAACTTCACAGGATAACTACTTCAGACCACCTCTGAAGCTTGATTGAACTCTTCTGGACATCTTCTAGAGCTTGCCCTATTGTTGTACAAGCTCTATCTTCTCTTCAGTTCAACACTCCCCCTCAAGCTTGACTTTAGGAGATCCTAAGCCAAGCTTGGAACTCTGAAGAGTCTCCCTCATTAAAAAAACCTTACAAGGAAAACCCATTGGGACAAAACCTTGCAAGGGAAAAAGAGTAGAGCTCTCCAAAGCCTAGGGATTGGCCAGTGAGCTCTTGTGCCTTAGAACCAATGTGGTTGGACAGAAGAAGCTCTGGATCACGGCCTAACAGGTGCAGCAACTCTTCACAGCGTTGCCCACACTTCACACTTCACACTTCAGCTTCACCTCTTCATGGAACCGGTTTGAAGTCTCCCCCTCTCAACTGACTTCTCAGCCATCTTAGAGAAGCTAGGACACGACCAGATCATCTTCAAAACACTAGTGAGGCTGATCAATACTTCACACCCGGCTTGCCCTCTTCATAGACTAGGTTTAGGGTCTCCCCCTCTCAACAGACTTCACAGCCCCTTTAGAGAAGCTAGGAGATTCCCCGGAACTGTTTAATGAGGCTACAAGCAATGGTACCTGATACATTATCCCAAAGGTGCATCAGTACCTATTAAAAACAAGAAAATGAATATCCTGCATCACACTTGATGCACACAATCCCATAATTCAATCATGATCATCTTAAGTATCTTTTCAAGCACAAGCAATGAATAAGATGAATGAAAAAGATTGAAGAAAGAGTTTAAAAAGTCTAAGGGAACTTCCCTTGTGTTTTTGTGAGTTTCCTAACTCGGCCAATGCACCATCTTCATGGCATCATCAACTTCTTGGAAAGGCAGAATGGATTCATCAGCTTCTCCTCAATCACCTCTCATTGAAGCCGCATTGATGGAGAGCCTTCTTCCTCACTTGCCAAGACTGCTCTGAACAGCCTCTTACCTAGACACGCCACTGACTTGGTCCGGTTGATGATCCTTTGTAGAAGCCTTTGCAAAGACTTGTTACTGACCATGGATCATATGCATTAAGACTCCCCCTCAAGCTTAGAACCGAGACTAGAAGGAGCTAAGCTTGTGATGATCCTATGCATCTCCATGGTCTAATAACTATCATCTTTCATGATAGCTTTCTTCTTGTGAGTTTACTCTCTTAGTTAACCAGGAACTAGGTGTGAGATTTGAGAGCTCTGGCTGTGTATGTGTATGAAAAGCCATTAAAGGCAAAGATAAGGTCTTGAACTAGTTGAATAAGAGGTCTGATGAAACTAGTATGAACTTGAATCAGAAACAAAGAGACTTTGAGAGATTAAGAGATTAGAGACTAAGAAAGGGGTAGATTAAGGGAATCTGATCAAGAACACACTTTTATAATTATGAAGAAGATGGGGAAAACCCCCATACTCTCTTAAGAGATTACAAAACGTCCAAGACACATCCTTATATAGGCTTTACATCATTGCAACTCATAAACCTATATTTGATGGCTATAATTAACTTAAGGGAATGGATGGTGTAGATGAGATGGTCTTCTTGTAATATCTGATCACTTTAATTCAAACAAGGCAAGCTGGCGCCTGATCACTGATTGGCTCTCCTTAGGCTCCTCTTCATCTTCCCAAGTTACTGTCCAGATTCATAGTCAAGGCTGCTCTTCCTTTCCAGCAACAGCCAGCCTGTTTCTTTACTAAAGTAGCCAATCACACTCCAAAGGGATCTTCTTGATACTCCTTTGATGCCTTAGGATCAGAACCTTATCCCTTCGTCCAGCACACTCTAATGCTGCCCTATTCTTGCACAGACTTAGTACAAGCTTCCCGAGATGTCAGGCTGCGCCCTATTTTCGCACCAACTTCATATCTTCTCAAATGGTCGAGTTATGCACTTTTGGGATCGACCTGGTACGTACGGATCCGTACGGTCCGTACACGTCCGTACCAAATCTGTACTACCTCACCCTAACATTGCACACTCGCCCATTTGCTCCTCAACACTCTTCTAAGTCTCTCCTAGACTTTTCCCTTGCTTAGAACATCCCTCATATCACTTCTGAACACCTTTAGACTCCTCATCACTCTTGATAGGCAATCTCTAAAGTTCTTGCCCTATCTTTGTACAAGATCCATCTCAACTTAACACCTTTAGCTCCTCCATTCCTTTCTTCAAGTTAACACTCCCCCTCAAGCTTGACTCTAGATGATCCTAAGTCAAGCTTGGAACCTTGAAGAACTTCCTCATTAAAAACCTCACCAAGGAAAACCCTTTGGGACAAAACCTTGATGAGGGAAAAAGAGTAAAGTCTCCAAGGCCTAGGGATTGGCCAGTGAGTCTTTGTGCCTTACCAACAATGTAAGGGACACAAAGACTCTGGATCATGGCCCTCATGTGATGCAAGATAGAACCCACTCCTCTTGCTCATCATCAACACTTCTTGTACTCTTCTTTAGACAGATCTTGGTCTCTCCCCCTTTCTCACAACCTTCTTGTTGTGATCAAGTGCTCGGACTACCAGATCTTCCTTGATAGATACAAGCTGAGTCTTGGCTGCTTCTTCTTCATGAGTCACCACCATGTTACTGAAACCTTCATGACAGGATGCTTCAGACTGTAGTACCAATCACCTCACTCTAGAGGCCGCATTGGTGATTGCTTCTTCATCCTTCATTATGCTTCATAACTGATCTGCTCCTCTTCTTGAATAACCACCAAGTACTCTCAGATCATGTAAGCTTCAACACTCCCCCTCAAGCTTGAGACTCTCACAGGAACAAGCTTGGATGGATAGCTTCATGATCTGCACCATTACTCCATTGCAACACCTTCTGAACTTGCCATCTTCATGGAGTGCTTGTGGAAGCTTCAGCTACCTCTTCAGCCACCTCACACTAGAAGTCGCACTGATAGAGTCTTCATCTTCTCACAGCCAAGAGTGCTCTGAACACTCTCTTGCCTAGACACGCCACTGCCTAGACCCGTATGGCTCCTTCTTCTTCAGTTGCTTGCAATGGACCTTCTGAACCTTCTTGGTCCGACTGATAGCTCACTAAACTCCCCTCCTCAAGCTTGGATTGAGTATAGGTCCAAGCTTGCAAGTGAGCTTCAGTGAGACTACACATCAGTGGCGCATCACCACTTCTTTCTCAACTCTGCATTGCTCCACACATTGGGCTAAGTCTTCCTCTTTCAACTCGGATGGATGGTGAACCAAGAACACCTCTTGTGAACCTGAAACATCACTCAAACTCCAGCAAAGATAAGACACAAGTGCATTGGGTCAACCCTTGATGCATCACCAAGTTTGAACACCAATGTCTTTAAGCAATGCAACAGATTAAACTAGACATTTTCAAGCTGTAATCTTTGCAAGCAAACTCTCTAAGCACAAGTAAGATCATAACAGATTCAATACAAGCTACCTAGGCAATTTTTAAAGCTTCTTTACTCAGCATTTAGACATGAATCTAATGCTTCAATGTAAGACAGCCATTTGACAGTATGCACTAACCTTAATCAGTTTCAATTCATGAATGCAACAATACAATCCATCACACATTCATTTATAACTTAGGCTAAGCATTACTATCATCACTTATCATCAGACAATGCATTACTTTCAATCTGTTTTCAGTTCATGAGCTTCAAACAATACCATTTCATTTAGCAAACTCATTACTTAACAGGAGCAAGCATTTTACTCTTTAAACACTAAACAAGCCTTTAAAGCATCCTGGGACAGATTCAACTAATTTTATTTAGCAATCACACATTATCCTCAGTTTTTTTTCAATCAATACACATCACAATAACCAGGCACAGTCACACCACAAGCTCAATATCAAGAAGGTTTTAAAGAATCGCTTACACAAGGAACCAGGTTGGTTCCTTAACCTTTCATGAAACCGGCCATGCTTTGTTGGTCTTGAGAGTGTAGATCGTCACCCACCTCTTTCACCTTCTGTTCATGGCCTCCATCTTGTACCATCAGCTTCAAAGACCCCTCCTTTCTTCATCTCCACTAGGCGCCAAGCTCTTGACACCATCTTCTTTGGAACCGGATGTGATCTTCTCTTGGACAAGGCGCCTTGGTACAAGGATAGCTAGGCCTTGTCCATACACCTTTGCTTCCACTGAGAATCACCACCAGGACAGGAAGAGAACAGGATGAGGAACCATGAGAACTCGCCAAGCTTCAGTCTTCTTTTTCATAAGAAGCTGAACCGGATGGAGAGAGCTTCTATGGTTTGGATTTGAGCTGAGGAGAGAGCAGTGTGTTTGCGGAAGCTTCAGCTCAGGTTCTGATGAACCTGGCTCTGATACCATGTGAGATTTGAGAGCTCTGGCTGTGTATGTGTATGAAAAGCCATTAAAGGAAAAAATAAGGTCTTGAACTAGTTGAATAAGAGGTCTGATGAAACTAGTATGAACTTGAATCAGAAACAAAGAGACTTTGAGAGATTAAGAGATTAGAGACTAAGAAATGGGTAGATTAAGGGAATATGATCAAGAACACACTTTTATAATTATGAAGAAGATGGGGAAAACCCCCATACTCTCTTAAGAGATTACAAAACGTCCAAGACACATCCTTATATAGGCTTTACATCATTGCAACTCATAAACCTATATCTGATGGCTATAATTAACTTAAGGGAATGGATGGTGTATATGAGATGGTCTTCTTGTAATATCTGATCACTTTAATTCAAACAAGGCAAGCTGGCGCCTGATCACTGATTGGCTCTCCTTAGGCTCCTCTTCATCTTCCCAAGTTACTGTCCAGATTCATAGTCAAGGCTGCTCTTCCTTTCCAGCAACAGCCAGCCTGTTTCTTTACTAAAGTAGCCAATCACACTCCAAAGGGATCTTCTTGATACTCCTTTGATGCCTTAGGATCAGAACCTTATCCCTTCGTCCAGCACACTCTAATGCTGCCCTATTCTTTCACAGACTTAGTACAAGCTTCCCGAGATGTCAGGCTGCGCCCTATTTTCGCACCAACTTCATATCTTCTCAAATGGTCGAGTTATGCACTTTTGGGATCGACCTGGTACGTACGGATCCGTACGGTCCGTACACGTCCGTACCAAATCCGTACTACCTCACCCTAACCTTGCACACTCGCCCATTTGCTCCTCAACACTCTTCTAAGTCTCTCCTAGACTTTTCCCTTGCTTAGAACATCCCTCATATCACTTCTGAACACCTTTAGACTCCTCATCACTCTTGATAGGCAATCTCTAAAGCTCTTGCCCTATCTTTGTACAAGATCCATCTCAACTTAACACCTTTAGCTCCTCCATTCCTTTCTTCAAGTTAACACTAGGGTGTTTGAATCACCATAGAGAGTCTCACAAGTCACACCTCTCATTGCATAATGACCCATGCTACACTTCCTGTAGACTAAGGACTAGATATGTCCGATGGTATTATGCAATGGCCATCTCTAATTGCATACTCAATCACACTACACTTCCTGTAGGTTATGGACTAACATGTCCTCGTGATGATATGCAATGGCACAAGACCCTTGTCTTTACATTCTTGGTTGTTGGCGAGTTACATGTATCACATTTCCTTGTGTACCTAACACCACCACAACTCAATGCAAGATCAGATCATCCCATTGGGATCAAACCAAGATTATCCATCCTGTTTGATCACCAATGCCACAATAATATGATACTTGAAACAAGCTAGACAATCAAGACAATCAAGCAAAGACAATCAATTCAGTTTTTTTTTTCTTAAATGCAACAATAGATGAATGCATTAGGTTACATACTAACTATATGAATGAAATAGATTCAACCCAAATGAAACACAAGCCTAGATGATACTTATGCAATCAAGGCGACAAGAGTGACTCAATTCATGCTTATGCTCACTAGTTTTATCAAAGTCAATGATTCAAATAGCTTAGACATACTTCTAAATGCTTATAAGACATCATTGATGGATTTAACTATGGCATAGCAACAATCAGAACTGGACTGAGTCAAGACAAGCAGATTTCAATCTCTAACAATGACAATGCAAGTTCTATATATATATATTTTTTTTTTTAAGTTCTCTAAATGCAATGCAAGCTTACATCAGTACATTTGCAATTTAGGCTCATTTTTAAATGCAATAATACATGAATGCACAATCTTAAAAGCTTTAGCTATATGAATGCAACAGGTTCAATCCATGAGCCATATCAAGGCTATGCACAACAGTTTCAATCAAAACCAATGATGCAAGCAACTTAGACAATTTCTAATTGATGCAAGAATTTCATCAATGGATTAAACATAGGCACTAGTATCAGATAACAACAAGATTGAACTTAGACAGTATGAGACGTGCTTATGTATGCAAAATAGCTTATCAATCATGATGCAAGCAGCAGAGACATTCTACTCAATTCTACAACACATTCATGATGATTTCAAGCTATGGCAATACACAAGACAATGCAATGAACAGAACATGAGATTTTGGGACTCTAGACATTACTTAATATCAATAAGACAATGCAGCAGCAAAATATTTTCAAAACAATTAGCCTAGACATTCTACTAGAAGTTATAAACTCTTAATGTAAATTAGGGAAAGCACAGAGTATAATCAAGAGATAGACCTATCAAGACATATTAAAATAGATGAGACTAGGTTTACTCCCGTGTTTAAGATGGTGAGGAGTGGTCTCTTCATTTCGCCACTTGAGTCCTCACTTGCTAAGCTTAACAGCTTCTCCTTTCATCACACAAGCTCACTAACAACCTTGTGGGAACACCTCCATCTTCTTCAGACTTGATGCTTACTTCCCCACTTAACCACCATTGCACTGAGGAGATACCTCAGCTTACTCTTCAAGTACTTCTTATTAGAAGCTCATTGAGTCGCTTTCTTCTTCCCTCTACTTCGGCTGCATCTACACATGATCAGCTTGCAATGGCCTTGAGGAACCAGGTCATTGAGCTTAGAGGATCTTCTGGTAGCTCACTTGAATCCTCACCTCAAACTTGACTTAGTGTAGGTGCAAGCTTGAAGTGAGCCTCAATGAGACTTCAAACCGGGAGCGCATCACTACCTGAGATTTTTATAAGGATTCACTCAAGGTGTGTGTGAGAAAGTGTTTAGGAGAGTTTATGTGAACAGATTTGAGACTTAGGAGTATGGGGAGAGATTTAGAGTATGAATGAGACTAGGTAACAAGATTAAAGAGACTGAGAGACTTAGAGAATAGATTAGAGACTTAGTATCAAGAACAGACTTTCATAGAACATGAAGGAGAAGGGTTTCCCCCCTACTCACTTAAAGATTACAAAATGATCATAAGAGGCTTATATATGCCTTTACACAACTCAGATCACAAACCTAGATCCTAAGGCTGTAAATAAAAGATAGAATGGATGGTAAGGATGAGAGAAGACTGGTCTTGATGTTTCTGGTGCTAGCTGGCGTGGTTGATTCAAATGGGAGGCTCAGATTGCTTCTTTTGAATGAAGGGAGGAGATGAGTCTTGGCTGTAAAGGTAAAGCTTCTTTTCCCTTTCCAGCCTGTCTCTTGGACCACAAGATGCTCAGGTATATTCCTTCCCTCCATAAGCCTCCAACGGTCACTTAAGATAGGATTGGATCCGAGTAAACCGCCCTCACATTGCTCATCTTTGATTTAAGCTGAACTGGGTGACTTGGGCGTGTGGAGTGGCCGTACGGTTGATGGTACGGACCTCCTGTCCGTACCACTATCCCTAACTATGCACAATGCCTTATCTCCTTCTTGACTGTCCCCAAACACCTTCATGATTCACCCTAGACCATACAAGGCCGTACCATGGCCGTACCACTCGCCCTAGCTTTGCACCTATGGCCATCTTCTCTCTAACTCCTCCAAACCCTTCACATGATCAGTCTATGTCTTTCCTAGACTTAACTTCACAAGATAACTACTTCAGAACACTTCTGAAGCTTTATTGAACTCTTCTGGACATCTTCTAGAGCTTGCCCTATTATTGTACAAGCTCTATCTTCTCTTCAGTTCAACACTCCCCCTCAAGCTTGACTTTAGGAGATCCTAAGCCAAGCTTGGAACTCTGAAGAGTCTCCCTCATTAAAAACCTTACAAGGAAAACCCATTGGGACAAACCTTGCAAGGGAAAAAGAGTAGAGCTCTCCAAAGCCTAGGGATTGGCCATTGAGCTCTTGTGCCTTAGAACCAGTGTGGTTGGACACAAGAAGCTCTGGATCACGGCCTAATAGGTGCAGCAACACTTCACAGCTTTGCGCACACTTCACACTTCAGCTTCACATCTTCATGGAACCGGTTTGAAGTCTCACCCTCTCAACTGACTTCACAGCCATCTTAGAGAAGCTAGGACACGACCAGATCATCTTCAAAACACCAGTAAGGCTGATCAACACTTCAAACTATGCTTGCCCTCTTCATAGAACTGGTTTGGATCTCCCCCTCTCAACAGACTTCACAGCCACCTTAGAGAAGCTAGGAAATGACCAGGAACATCTTTAGTGAGACTCAAGCAATGGTACCTGATACATTATCCCAAAGGTGCATCAGTACTTATCAAGGAACATCACACAATCCATTCAAAAATTTTAAGTATCATTTCTAGACTTTGATTTGAAATGATGAATGTATTGAATTGAATTGAGCTTAGAACACTTCCCTTTTGTTTTGGTGAGTTCCCACTCTGCCATTGCACCATCTCCATGGCATCATCAACTTCTTGGAAAGGCAGAATGGATTCATCAGCTTCTCATCTATCACTTCACCATAGAAGCCGCTTTGATGAGTTCCCCTTCACCCTTAGACTGCCTAGAATAGCTCCGGCTGATGATCCTTTGTAGGAGCCTTTGCAAAGACTTGTTACTGACCATGGATCATATGCATTAAGACTCCCCCTCAAGCTTAGAACCGAGACTAGAAGGAGCTAAGCTTGTGATGATCATATGCATCCCCATGGTCTTATAACTATCAGTCTTCCATGATAGCTTTCTTCTTGTGAGTTAACTCTCTTCCTTAACCAGGAACTAGGGTGTTTGAATCACCATAGAGAGCCTCACAAGACACACCTCTCATTGCATAATGACCCATGCTACACTTCATGTAGACTAAGGACTAGATATGTCCAATGGTATTATGCAATGGCCATCTCTCATTGCATACTCAATCACACTACACTTCCTGTAGATTATGGACTAACATGTCCTAGTGATGATATGCAATGGCGCAAGACCCTTGTCTTTACATTCTTGGTTGTTGGCAAGTTACATGTATCACTTCCCTTGTGTACCTAACACAACCACAACTCAATGCAAGATCAGATCATCCCATTGGGATCAAACCAAGATCATCCATCCTGTTTGATCACCAATGCCACAATAAAATATGATACTTGAAACAGGCTAGACAATCAAGACAAGAATATGCAAAGACAATGTATGCTTTCAACAATACACTGATCCCTTTAGGTTCAATTCAGTTTTTTTTTTTTAAAATGCAACAATAGATGAATGCATTAGATTACACACTAACCATATGAATGAACCAGATTCAATTCAATTGAACACAAGACTAGATGATACTTATGCAATCAAGGCAATAAGTGTGACTCAATTCATGCTTATGCTCACTAGTTTTATCACAGCCAATGATTCAAGTAGCTTAGACATACTTCTAAATGCTTATAAGACATCAATGATGGATTTAACTATGGCATAGCAACACTCAGAACTGGACTGAGTCAAGACAAGTAGATTTCAATCTCTAACAATGACAATGCAAGTTCTAGACACTACATTGACATCCTAGGTTATTATGATTATTAAGTTCTCTAAATGCAATGCAAGCTTACATCAGTACATTTGAAATTTAGGCTCATTTTTAAATGCATTACTACATGAATGCACAATCTTAAATCATTAGCTATATGAATGCAACAGGTTCAATCCATGATTAATATTAAAGCTATGCACAACAGTTTCAATCAGAACCAATGATGCAAGCAACTTAGACAATTTCTAATTGATGCAAGACTTTCATTGATGGATTAAACATAGGCAATAGCATCAGATAACACTTGGATTGAACTTAGACAGTATGAGATATGCTTATGTATGCAAAATAACTTATCAATCATGATGCAAGTAGCAGAGACATTCTACTCAATTCTACAACACATTCATGATGATTCAAGTTTATGACCACACCCAAGACAATGCAACAGCAAAACAATTTCAGTGCAATTAGCCTAGACATTCTACTAGAAGCTATAAACTCTTAATGGAATTAGGGAAAGCACATAGTATAATCAGGAGATAAACCTATCAAGACATATTAAGATAGATGAGATTAGGTTTACTCCCTTGGTTAAGATGATAAGGAGTGGTTCTCAAAGTTCTCTTATTGCAATCACCCTTCTGAATTCACCACCATGATGGAATGCTTGTGGATGCTTCAGCTACTTCTTCAATCACCTCACAATAGAAGCCGCCTTGATAGAGTAGCCTTCTTCTTCACACAGCCAAGAGTGCTCTGTCTTAGTTTGAGCACCCTCTTGAATAGGCACGCCACTGCCTAGACCCGGTTGGCTTCTTCTTCTGGTACTTGCAATGTTAAGAAGAAGAACACCAGTGAGTTTTACAACCATCTGTGCTTCTCCCTTCTTGTAACACCTCTCCATTGTACACACAATGGGCATCATTCTTTCTCTTTCAACTCGGATTTGATGATGAACTAGGAACACCTTTTGTGAACCTGAAACATCACTCAAACTCTAGCAAAGATAAGACACAATTGCATTGGGATCAATCCTTGACTTCATCAAGTTTGATCACCAATGTCTCAAGCTTTATAGCATTAGATAGAATCAAGACAATGTCAAGTTCTTATCTATGCAAGCAACCATTCTCTAAATACTAAGCAAGACCTTATCAGATTCAAGTCAAAGTATTTAGGCACTTTTAAACACTCCTTAATATGCAACTTAGACTTTAATCAAAATGCAACAATACAAGGCAGTATGCATTAATCTTAATCAGTTTCTAACTCATAACAGCAAGCATGATAATATAATCTATCATCTTAACAAGACAATTTTAATTTAGAACTGACATTAAGCATTTAACCATTTTCAATCTTATTGATGTCAAACCTTGATTAATAACTTATCAAGTTTGATTCCTACTATCACAAGCAATGCAACAGATAGACACAAGGCATTATCAAGTTCTATTCTTTGCAAGCTAACTCTCTAAGTACAAGCAGGATCCTAACAGATTCAAGACAAGTTACTTAGGCACTCTTAAGAGCTTCTTTACTCAGCACTTAGACATGAATCTAATGCTTCAATGTCAGACAGCCAGCGGATTCATTTCATGAAAAACAATCAGGTTTAGACGTCTACTAACTTCCTGACAAGCATCATTATATCCAGGACTACACAGTTCTCAGCATTACTTCAATCAATTTCAGTTCATGAGCACAGGATTCAAACAATAAGTTTTAATATCTTAGCAAACTCATGACTGAACTAGAGCAATCACTTTATTCTTCAAAACACTAAACAAGCCTTTAAAGCATCCTGGGATATACAAAGCATATCAATCACCACACCACCTCAACATTTCTATACTCAAGCTTTTTAATAAAGAGGGAAAGAGATCCAGCTTACAGCCAAGGAACTTTTACTAGTTCCTTGAATCTCCATGGTTCATGGCCAGATGTTGAGCCCTTGGTGTCGTATAACACCCCTTCTTCTTTCATGAACCATCCTCTTGAACCCACCATGGCTGAGACACCTCCTTTCCTCCCTGTCAAGTCGCCAAAACCAGTCCCAAGTAGAAAGCTGTCACCTTTCTTCTTGAACCACCAGTCAGACTCAAGGATCTAGCTCTTGAAGAGTGTTGTCAAACCACTTCAAGGCTTTGTTCTTCAGGGTCTCCTTTCTTCAGGTCGAGCTTGATAGGTCAGGATAGAGCACATACAGCTTCTTAAGCCCCTCGGATGTGTTTATCTTCCTCCTGAAGATGAACAAACGTTGGCTGGACCAAATGATATGATCATGGACCAGTCAAACAAAGAAGATAATGAGAGCATGGATGATCCAGCTGATGGAGGAGCTCTAGCCATATCTGAAGGTCCTATGACTCGAGCCAGAAGCAAGCAACTCAAAGAAGCCATTGGAGGATTACTTAAGACATCACTGAAGCAAGAAGAGAGTCTTGGAAGAAGCTTGATCAACCAAGACACACTTGCCACAATTCAAGCCATCTCAGCTCCAAGATAGACATCAAATGAGCAAGTAACATATGTGTGCTCTTTTTCCCTATCTTTGGTTTTGTCCCACTGGGTTTTCCAAAGATAGGTTTTTAATGAGGCCATATGTTGCTTTCCTATCACTCATTTGATGATCTCAGTTCAAGACTTTATTTTAATTATTTATCTTTGTTAACATGAAGCAGAATTAGGCTGCTAGACTTGAGAATTAAGCTGCCAGACTTGAGAACCCTTATAAGGTTTTATAAGGTTTTTATAAGGTTTTATAAGGTTTATTTTTAAGGCTCATTTAGAGACCAAGGAGCCTGTTCCTTGCCTTCTCTATAAATATGTGTCTGAAAACCCTAATAGAACTATCCAATCTTTATTTCTAAACTCTTGTTTCTCTCTAGTCGGCCGCAAGCTTGTCTTGTAGATCTGAGATTTCTTGTGTCTTTGTTAGTGTGTCATATCTAACAAAATCACAAGAGTGATTGTCTTGGTGTGTCATATCCAAGGGATTCACTTAGGAGTATCAAGGAGACCTCTCACATCTCTTTGTGTCACCATTCATTCCACAAACCTTGAAGCAGATTGAGTCTTTGATTCTCTGTTTGCAAGGATCTATCCCATTCCAACCAGAGAAGCATCCTAGGAGTGTATTATGTGGTATCAGAGCAACTCTGGCTAGGGAAGTTCTCGTTTTCTTTAAG
This sequence comes from Brassica incana, assembly GCA_945779075.1. Taxonomy (NCBI): domain Eukaryota; kingdom Viridiplantae; phylum Streptophyta; class Magnoliopsida; order Brassicales; family Brassicaceae; genus Brassica; species Brassica incana. Next base: position 24,082 of record CALZFW010000849.1, on the reverse strand, counting down.
TTTTCACTCAAATCTGTCTCTTGGTTTCATAACTATTGATAGATCTGAGTTTTGTTGTGTTGTTTCTGTCGATTTGATTCACTCTGAGTTCAGTATTGCTAGATCTGTTGCTGTGTGTTTTTAAATTGATAGATCTGAAAGTTTCTATTTTAGATCTGTGATAGATCCGATCATCTCTTGTTGTTTCTTTGATAGATCTGTTGTTGTTTTGTTAAAATCTGATAAAAGTAGAGGTGTTGATCGTGTGAATTCGAAAAGACTCTTGAGATTCTTATTGGATAAGTTACCGGAAATTCAAATCTGATAGAAATCTCTTTTGCCGTCTATTTAATCTTTTGTTCTTGTTTCCTTATTTGAATTGATTTCTTTTTGTTTCTTGAACTTCTTACTGTCGATTTTCTTCTGTTGTTTCAGGTACTATGGCAGGAGATCCAGAAGAGGATGAAGGAGTTAGTCTCGAACACAAAGCTTTGCTGGAAGCTTTGACTCGCCGTATGCAAAACATGATGGAAACGAGATTGATTTCTTTCCGCGAAGAACTTGATGCCCAGTCTTCAGAACAGAGGCGTGAACCAAGGCAGAACCGACGAGATAATACTAGACAATAGCATGGTGGATCACAGGAGACTGATAACTATTATGAGCGCCACAGAGTTGAGAAGAGTGGTTCATCATCATCATCGCGAGATAATAGAAGGAGATATCATCGTGATCGTGATGGGAGAAGATCTTACCGTGATGAGTTTGTTGGTTTGAAGATTAAAATTCCTCCCTTCCATGGCAAGGTTGATCCAGACGCTTATCTCGAGTGGGAGAAGAAGATTGAGCTCGTTTTCAACTGCCAACACTACACCAATGCTCAAAGAATCCAGATTGCTGCTACTGAGTTTCATGATTATGCCTTGAGCTGGTGGGATCAATTGGTTACTACAAGGAGGTTGAATCAGGAGTATCCAGTTGAGTCTTGGCATGAGATGAAGTCTCTTATGCGGAAGAGGTTTGTGCCTAGCCATTATCACCGCGACTTGCATCAGAAATTGAGAAGACTTACACAAGGATCTAAGACCGTGGAGGAGTACTATCAGGATATGGAACTACTGATTTTGAGAGCTGGTATATCTAAGGACAGAGAGGCTACTATGTCAAGTTTTCTTGGAGGACTTAACCGCGAGATACAGGACAGTGTGGCGATGCAACACTATGTGGAGATAGAAGAGATGTTGCACAAAGCTATCCTGGTGGAGCAGCAGATCAAAAGGAAGCATCACTCCCGTAGCAACTATAGCTCCAGCAAGTACCAACATTTTAAAGATGAGAAACCATCCTACCTTAAAGACAGTAAGCCTCCGCAGAAAGAAGATAGTAAGCCGGGTAGCATATTCAGCAAAGACTGAGACAAAGACAAAGGCAAAGCAGAAGCTACTAGTTCCAGATCCCGAGATGTTAAGTGTTTCAAGTGCCAAGGGCGTGGGCATTATGCCAATGAGTGCACCAACAAAAAGGTCATGATTCTTCTTGAGAATGGAGAGTATGAATCAGAAGAAGAGAAGTCTGAATCTGATCTTGATCAATCTGGAGAAGAAAGTGAAGTAGAACCAGTGAGAGGAAGGTTGTTGGTGACAAGAAGACTCTTGAACTTGCAAACTAAGAATAGAGACCTTGAGCAGCGTGAGAATCTGTTTTACACAAGGTGTATGGTTCAGGGAAAGGTGTGCAGTCTCATTATTGATGGAGGAAGTTGTGTCAATGTAGCTAGTGAGACAATGGTTAAGAAATTGGGTTTGAAGATTCAGAAACACCCAAAACCATACAGATTGCAGTGGCTTAATGAGGAGGGCGAAATGAGAGTGTCAACTCAAGTGCTGGTTCCTATAGCCATTGGTAGATATGAAGATGAAGTCTTGTGTGACGTGTTGCCAATGGAAGCCAGTCATATACTCCTTGGAAGACCCTGGCAGTATGATAGACGTGTGAATCATGATGGCTTCACCAACAAGCACTCATTTGAATTCAATGGAAAGAAGACTGTACTGGTGCCTTTATCTCCTAAAGAGGTTCATGAAGATCAACTCCAGCTTCAGAAAAAGAAGGAGAAAGAGATAGACCTCAAACCTGATCAGAACAAGCATCACAGCCTATATGCCAATCAGGGAGATATCAAAAGAATTCTTTACTCTCAAAATTCTATTATCTTGCTTATGTTTAAGGAGACTTTACTAACAGTTACTGATCACACACCGGATCATCCGAGTGAACTAGTCTCTCTTTTACAGGAATATGCAGATGTGTTTCCAGAAGATAGCCCCATTGGATTGCCTCCAGTTCGTGGGATTGAGCACCAAATCGACTTTGTACCTGGTTCAACACTACCAAACAGACCTGCATACAGAACTAATCCAGTGGAGACTAAATAATTGCAAAGACAAGTAGAGGAGCTGATGGAGAAGGGTCATATCCGAGAGAGCTTGAGTCCCTGTGCAGTTCCAGTGCTCCTTGTGCCTAAGAAAGATGGGAGCTGGGGCATGTGTGTTGATTGTAGAGCAATCAACAACATAACAGTGAAGTATCGCCACCCTATTCCTAGATTAGATGATATGCTTGATGAGTTACATGGTTCTTGCTTCTTTTCTAAGATAGATTTGAAAAGTGGATATCATCAGATTAGGATGAAAGAAGGAGATGAGTGGAAAACTGCTTTTAAAACTAAACATGGCTTGTATGAGTGGTTAGTTATGCCATTTGGATTAACCAATGCTCCTAGTACATTCATGAGACTGATGAATCATATCCTTAGGTCTTTCATAGGCATCTTTGTTGTTGTGTACTTTGATGATATATTAGTTTACAGCAAATGCTTAGAAGATCATATAGAACATCTTAGGGCTGTTTTGGATGTTTTGAGAAAAGAAAAACTTTATGCCAATCTGAAGAAGTGCACTTTTTGCACAGATAACTTGGTCTTTCTAGGTTTTGTTGTAAGTGCAGATGGTGTAAAGGTGGATCAGGAGAAGATCAAAGCAATACAAGAGTGGCCGAGTCCAACTACAGTGGGAGAAGTAAGGAGTTTCCATGGACTGGCAGGTTTCTATAGGCGCTTTGTGAAGGATTTCAGCACTCTAGCAGCTCCCCTGACTGAGATAATCAAGAAGGATGTAGGATTCAAGTGGGGAGAAGTTCAAGAAGCCGCATTCCAACTCCTTAAAGAGAAGCTTACTCAATCTCCTCTTCTCATACTTCCTGATTTTTCTAAAACATTTGAAATAGAGTGTGATGCCTCAGGAATTGGAATTGGTGCTGTGTTGATGCAAGATAAAAGACCTATTGCTTATTTCAGTGAGAAACTCAGTGGAGCTATTCTCAACTATGCCACTTATGACAAAGAACTCTACGCCTTGGTGAGAGCTCTACAGACTTGGCAGCATTATCTCTGGCCAAAGGAGTTTGTCATTCACACAGACCATGAATCTCTCAAGTACCTCAAAGGACAAAGCAAGCTCAGCAAGAGACACGCCAGATGGGTAGAATTCATTGAAACCTTCCCTTATGTGATCAAATACAAACAAGGTAAGGAAAATATAGTTGCTTATGCACTATCCAGAAGGTATGTCCTCTTTAATACTCTTGATGTTAAGTTGCTAGGCTTTGAGCAGATTAAAGAAATGTATGAATCTGATCCTGACTTTCAAGAAGCTTATAATTCATGTGCTAAGTATGCTGCTGGACATTACTTTAGGCATGATGGATTCTTATTCTATGACAATCGTTTATGTGTGCCTAATTGCTCTTTGAGAGATCTATTTGTCAGGGAATCCCATGGAGGAAGCTTGATGGGTCATTTTGGTATAGCAAAAACTCTTAAAGTCTTGCAGGATCACTTTTACTGGCCACACATGAAACGAGATGTTGAGAGAATCTGTGGTAGATGCACCACTTGCAAGCTTGCCAAATCTAAGGTTCAACCACATGGTTTGTACACTCCTTTACCTATTCCTACTCACCCCTGGAATGATATATCCATGGATTTTATTGTGGGTTTGCCAAGGACCAAGACAGGTAAGGATTCTATCTTTGTAGTTGTGGATAGGTTTTCAAAAATGGCACATTTCATTGCTTGCCATAAAACTGATGATGCATTGCATGTTGCTAACCTGTTCTTTAAAGATATTGTGTGCATTCATGGCATGCCTAAGACTATAGTTTCTGATAGAGATACTAAGTTTCTTAGTTATTTTTGGAAGACTCTTTGGTCTAAGCTAGGTACTAAGCTGTTATTCTCTACTACATGTCATCCACAAACTGATGGGCAAACTGAGGTAGTTAATAGAACTCTTGGAACTCTCTTGCGTGCATTCATTAAAAAGAATCTGAAATCATGGGAAGAGTACTTGCCTCACTGTGAATTTGCTTATAATCATGCTCAGCATTCTGCTTCTAAGTATTCTCCTTTTGAAATTGTTTATGGGTTCAATCCCATCTCACCTTTGGATCTAATGCCTTTACCTGAGTGTGAAAGGGTGAGCATGGATGGGAAAAAGAAAGCAGAAATGGTGCAGCAGATTCATGAGCAGGCAAGAAGAAACATTGTGGAGAAAACCAAGCATGTTGAAATGAGTTGAACAATATATGAGAAGATAGCTTAAGGAGTTGGGAATGAGATAATGTGAAGGCAGAGAGAAGGAAAGCTTGGGAGTGATCAGACCGTACAAGGCCGTACCGGCCGTACCATCCGTACGGTCCGGATCAATCCACCACTCGACCAAGAGGAGAAGTTACCGCGTGAAAGAAGTAAACGGCCAAAGGAGTTTTACCTTAGGGGAGATGACCGTTTGAATGGATAGAGTGACTGAGCCTTATCCACACAGGCTGGAACAGGCTGTAAAGGCAAAAGGAACCTGGTCCAAGATGCCAAAAACGTGTGACAGCTCCCATTGGATCAAGTTTGAATTAAAGCAACCTTATCCTTGACCTCACATGCTTAGTCTCTCTGAAACCCTTGTATCTGATCCTATATATTGTAAACTCTGTCTTGATTAATAGATAACACGAGTTTATGAGTATCTCTCTCTAGTTCATCATGATAATCTCATACACTTTCTCTTAAACACTCTAATCTCTCTTGAATCTCTCTTAGACTTCTCAATACCTTTCTTATTCTCTAAAATCATATGGTATCAGAGCCAGGTTGGCTGTGGTATTGAGATCTTGTGTTCTTCAGCTTCAGATAAACGTTCTTTCTTGTGAGATTCTAAACAAAGTTCAAGCAAATCAAGATGGGAGGAAACAAGGTTATTTCGGTTCCGATTTCACTCAAGGGTGGGGGAAACTACCTGTTGTGGTCTAGGCTTGTGAAGACAGCCATTGGGAGGCTAGGGTTATGGGATCACATCACAGATGGAGCCCCAGCACCAGTGGCCAGTGAGGAAGAAGGTGGAAGAGAGCTCGCGGTTGCTGATGGAAAGAAGTGGATTCAAGATGACTTGATGGTGCTATCTGTGCTGCAAGGATCACTTGAAGAACATCTCTTGGAAGCCTACAGCTACTGCGAGACTCCAAAACACTTGTGGGAGGTACTCCAAAAGACTTTTGGGAACGTTACCAATCTGAGCCGTGTGTATGAGATCAAGAAAGCTATCAACACACTGGTACAAGATGGAGAGGAGTTCACCAAGCATTTGGGCAAGTATAGATCCTTGTGGTCTGAGCTTGAATCGTTGAGGCCAAGCACTAATGATCAAGAGCTACTCACGGAGAGGAGGGAGCAGGATCAGGTGTTTGGTTTGATGTTGACGTTGGATCCTCCATTCAACGATGTGATCAAGCACATGTTGAGGATGCCAAATCTCCCATCTATGGAGGAAGTGTGTGCGCAACTTCAGAAGGAGGAAGGGTCACTTGGTCTCTTTGGAAGCAAGGGAGACTTAGCTCTAGCCAACAAGGCTGAGGAAGGAGCACAAGCTAACCGTGCAGCATACAAGACTGATGAGAGGAAGTATGGTGTTGAGAGGAGGTTTGGAGGCAATTGTGATCACTGCAAGAAGTTGGGACACAAGAGGAGCCAATGCTGGATCCTTCACCCCCATCTCAAGCCGGCCAAATTCAACAAAGACCGAGAAGCCAGAGCTAACCTGTCTACTGAAGCAAGTGAGTCCGGTCCATCAGGAGCAGGCTCAAGTGCACAAGTGGGTGAAAGCGCAGGAAAGGCAATGGCAACTCACTACACGGCCGCAAAGAGTTTGGAGCATGAAGTGATTCGCAAATCTGACATTGATGCCCTCATCAAAGCTCTTAAGGAGTCTGGTACATTCGGAAACACTCTTGGTTATTCTTACACTGCTCATATGATGCCTAGGAATGAGAATAGGTTGATAGATATCATTGAGGAATTAAAACTGAGAAATGAATCACCTAGAACTCATCTAGCTAGAGGCATAAAACCATTGATTGTTGACTCTGGTGCATCTCATCACATGATCAGTGATGATAGCTTGATTAAAAACATAGAACCTGCTCATGGACATGTAATGATTGCAAATGGAGATAGAATTCCCATTAAAGGTGTAGGAGACTTAAAGCTATTTGATAAGAACTCTAAAGCATTTTACATGCCTGATTTCACTTCTAATCTCTTATCTGTTAAAAGATGTACCAATGATCTACAATGCAATGTTATCTTTAGTCCTAACAATGTGACATTTCAGGATATTGAGAGCAATAAGTTGATTGGACAAGGAGTAACCAAGGGAGATCTTTATGTACTTGAAGATATTAATCCCATTTCTAGTTGTTTGCTGAGTTCTGTTTTAAGTAAAGGTGCATTATGGCATTCTAGGCTAGGACATCCACATGTTAGAGCCTTAAGCTTAATGTTACCAGGTGTCATGTTTAAAAATAATGATTGTGAGGCTTGTATTTTGGGAAAACATTGTAAGACTGTGTTTAAAAGATCTACTACTATCTATGATAAGTGTTTTGATCTTGTTCACTCTGATGTATGGACTGCTCCCTGCTTATCTAGAGATAATTACAAGTACTTTGTCACATTTATAGATGAAAAATCTAAGTACACCTGGATAACACTCATTAAAACAAAGGATAGGGTTCTTGATGCATTTAAAAACTTCCAAGCTTATATATCTAACCAGTATAATGCCAAGATTAAGATTTTCAGGTCTGATAATGGTGGAGAATATACTGGTAATGCTTTCAAGAGTCATCTAGCTCACCATGGGATTCTACATCAGACAAGTTGTCCATACACTCCTCAACAGAATGGTGTAGCCAAGAGAAAGAATAGACACCTAATGGAGGTGGCAAGGTCTATGATGTTTCACACAAGTGTGCCTAAAAGATTCTGGAGTGATGCTGTGATCTCGGCTTGTTATCTGATCAATAGGATACCAACCAAGATCTTGGAGGATCAGGCACCTTATGAAGTTCTAAACAGAAACAAACCTGTGCTGGATCACTTAAGAGTCTTTGGATGTGTGTGCTTTGTACTCGTACCCAGGGAGCTAAGGAATAAGCTAGAAGCAAAGAGCACAAGAGCCATGTTCATTGGCTACTCAACATCACAAAAGGGATATAAATGCTATGATTCAGAAGCCAGGAGAGTTCTTGTGTCTAGAGATGTTAAGTTCTTGGAGGATAAGAGCTTTTATGGAGATAGAAAGTGGGAAGATCTTGAAGATTTGTCTCAACCATCTGATAGAGCTACAAGTCTTAGGCGTGTACTAGAAGGACTTGGAATCAACATGTCCCAGGATCAGCAACCAACCAAGGAGAATGAAGCTGAAGAACCATCACACCATGATCATGAAGGGGGAAATGAGACTGAGCCTGAAGATCATGAAGATCAAGACTCAGATAGTCATGGTCAAGGTGTGATACAAAGCGAGGAAGAAGTCATTCAAGAAGTGGAACCAGATGAAGTAGAAGGGGAAGCAGTTCAGCCTACGGTGGTGGAGGTGGAACCAGTTCCATTAAGGAGAAGCACACGGTTGAAGAAGGATGTTTCCAACTGGGTAAACACGAGAGTGTACTACAATGCTCAGGCTGTGAAGCATCCCTCTCAGGCTGTGTGTTCTTTTGCTAGTTACCCAAAGGAACATTGCGCTTTCATTACAAGCTTAGATGGAAGTAGTGTACCAAGATCATATGAAGAAGCAATGCTACATGAAGATTGGAAACAATCAGTGGGTGATGAAGCTAATGCTCTGATAAAGAATGATACTTGGTTTGAAAGTGAGTTGCCAAAAGGGAAGAAGGCTGTAACAAGCAAGTGGATATTCACTATCAAGTATCTACCTGATGGAACCATTGAGAGGAAGAAGACAAGATTGGTGGCTAGAGGATACACTCAAACATATGGGGAAGACTACATTGATACCTTTGCTCCTGTTGCCAAGCTACATACTATAAGGATTGTATTGTCTCTTGCTGTGAACCTTGAGTGGGAGCTTTGGCAGATGGATGTGAAGAATGCCTTTCTTCAAGGAGAGCTAGAGGATGAAGTATATATGCATCCACCACCAGGCCTAGAGCATCTTGTGAAACCTGGAAATGTATTGAGACTCAAGAAGGCTATCTATGGATTGAAGCAATCTCCTAGAGCATGGTACAACAAATTGAGCACTACCTTAAACGGACGGGGGTTCAAGAAGTCTGAACTAGATCACACTCTATTCACTCTCACTACACCCTCAGGTATCATTTGCCTACTTGTATATGTTGATGACATTATAATAACAGGTAGTGATAAGGCTGGTATAAAAGCCACAAAGGAGTTTTTGAAATCTGTATTTGAAATCAAAGACTTAGGAGAAATGAAATACTTCCTTGGAATTGAGTTGTGTAGATCTAAGGAAGGATTGTTCATTTCCCAAAGGAAGTATACACTTGATCTTTTGAAAGATGCAGGTATACAAGGAGATAAGACAGCAAAGATGCCCCTTGAAGATGGATACAAGATTCCATGTGAGGGGGAGGTTGAAGATAGCAAGGCCTTTCATGATCCAAAGCTATACAGGAAGCTGGTAGGGAAGCTCATCTATCTCACTATCACAAGACCAGACATATGCTTTGCTGTGAATCAAGTGAGCCAGCATATGCAAGTCCCAAAGGAACATCACTGGCGCATGGTGGAGAGACTTCTCTTGTATCTGAACGGGACATCAAGCCTTGGAGTATGGATGGGATGCAACAAGAGTACTGAAGTGGGGGGATATTGTGACGCTGATTGGGCTGGAGATAGAGCAGACAGAAGATCAACCACCGGCTATTGTACATTCATTGGAGGCAACTTGGTGACTTGGAAGAGCAAGAAGCAGAAGGTGGTATCGTGTTCAAGTGCTGAAGCTGAGTATAGAGCAATGTTGAAGCTTACAAATGAGTTGGTATGGATTAAAGGGATCTTGAAGCATTTGGAGATAGAGCAAGTGACTCCAATGACTATGCACTGTGATAATCAAGCGGCTATACACATTGCAACCAACTCAGTCTTCCATGAGAGAACCAAGCACATTGAAGTTGATTGTCACAAGGTGAGGCAGATGATTGTCTTGGGAGTAATCCTGCCATGCTATACGAGGAGTGAGGATCAACTTGCGGATGTGTTCACCAAGGCAGCAAGACAAAAGACTATGGAGTCCATTCACATCAGATTGGGACTCATAGATCTTACACCACGGAGCTGATCCCTTTAGCCATGAGCTCTTCACTCTTTTTCCCTCATCAAAGTTTTGTCCCAATGGGTTTTCTTTGGTGAGATTTTTAATGAGGAAGATCTCATGGTTGTTCCAAGCTTAACTAAGTTACTAAGTTAAGCTTGAGGGGGAGTGTTGAAATGAGTTGAACAATATATGAGAAGATAGCTTAAGGAGTTGGGAATGAGATAATGTGAAGGCAAAGAGAAGGAAAGCTTGGGAGTGATCAGACCGTACAAGGCCGTACCGGCCGTACCATCCGTACGGTCCGGATCAATCCACCACTCAACCAAGAGGAGAAGTTACCGCGTGAAAGAAGTAAACGGCCAAAGGAGTTTTACCTTAGGGGAGATGACCGTTTGAATGGATAGAGTGACTGAGCCTTATCCACACAGGCTGGAACAGGCTGTAAAGGCAAAAGGAACCTGGTCCAAGATGCCAAAAACGTGTGACAGCTCCCATTGGATCAAGTTTGAATTAAAGCAACCTTATCCTTGACCTCACATGCTTAGTCTCTCTGAAACCCTTGTATCTGATCCTATATATTGTAAACTCTGTCTTGATTAATAGATAACACGAGTTTATGAGTATCTCTCTCTAGTTCATCATGATAATCTCATACACTTTCTCTTAAACACTCTAATCTCTCTTGAATCTCTCTTAGACTTCTCAATACCTTTCTTATTCTCTAAAATCATAAAGCAGTACACTAAAAGAGCAAACAAAGGCAGGCGTGAGATGATCTTTGATGTAGGTGATAAAGTGTGGGTTCACTTGCGCAAGGAGAGGTTTCCAAATGAAAGAAAATCTAAGCTCATGCCGCGGATTGATGGCCCTTTTGAAGTCATCCAGAAAATCAATGACAATGCCTACAAGCTTGATCTTCAAGGTAAGTATGATATAAGTAATAGCTTTAATGTTACTGACTTGGCTCCTTTTGTTGCAGATGAGCTAGATTTGAGGACAAATCCTTTTCAAGAGGGAGAGGATGATATGATCATGGACCAGTCAAACAAAGAAGATAATGAGAGCATGGATGATCCAGCTGATGGAGGAGCTCTAGCCATATCTGAAGGTCCTATGACTCGAGCCAGAAGCAAGCAACTCAAAGAAGCCATTGGAGGATTACTTAAGACATCACTGAAGCAAGAAGAGAGTCTTGGAAGAAGCTTGATCAACCAAGACACACTTGCCACAATTCAAGCCATCTCAGCTCCAAGATAGACATCAAATGAGCAAGTAACATATGTGTGCTCTTTTTCCCTATCTTTGGTTTTGTCCCACTGGGTTTTCCAAAGATAGGTTTTTAATGAGGCCATATGTTGCTTTCCTATCACTCATTTGATGATCTCAGTTCAAGACTTTATTTTAATTATTTATCTTTGTTAACATGAAGCAGAATTAGGCTGCTAGACTTGAGAATTAAGCTGCCAGACTTGAGAACCCTTATAAGGTTTTATAAGGTTTTTATAAGGTTTTATAAGGTTTATTTTTAAGGCTCATTTAGAGACCAAGGAGCCTGTTCCTTGCCTTCTCTATAAATATGTGTCTGAAAACCCTAATAGAACTATCCAATCTTTATTTCTAAACTCTTGTTTCTCTCTAGTCGGCCGCAAGCTTGTCTTGTAGATCTGAGATTTCTTGAGTCTTTGTTAGTGTGTCATATCTAACAAAACCACAAGAGTGATTGTCTTGGTGTGTCATATCCAAGGGATTCACTTAGGAGTATCAAGGAGACCTCTCACATCTCTTTGTGTCACCATTCATTCCACAAACCTTGAAGCAGATTGAGTCTTTGATTCTCTGTTTGCAAGGATCTATCCCATTCCAACCAGAGAAGCATCCTAGGAGTGTATTACCAAAGAGCTTCTTCTTTGCTTCAAACAGCCATGGAAGTAGGCTTGAGCTTTGCGGAAGTTAGATACCAGGTTCTGATGAACCTGGCTCTGATACCATGAGATTTTTATAAGGATTCACTCAAGGTGCGTGTGAGAAAGTGATTAGGAGAGTTTATGTGAACAGATTTGAGACTTAGGAGTATGGGGAGAGATTTAGAGTATGAATGAGACTAGGTAACAAGATTAAAGAGACTGAGAGACTTAGAGAATAGATTAGAGACTTAGAGAATAGAACAGACTTTCATAGAACATGAAGGAGAAGGGTTTCCCCCCTTACTCACTTAAAGATTACAAAATGATCATAAGAGGCTTATATATGCCTTTACACAACTCAGATCACAAACCTAGATCCTAAGGCTTTAAATAACAGATAGAATGGATGGTAAGGATGAGAGAAGACTGGTCTTGATGTTTCTGGTGCTAGCTGGCGTGGCTGATTCAAATGGGAGGGTCAGATTGCTTCTTTTGAATGAAGGGAGGAGATGAGTCTTGGCTGTAAAGGTAAAGCTTCTTTTCCCTTTCCAGCCTGTCTCTTGGACCACAAGATGCTCAGGTATATTCCTTCCCTCCATAAGCCTCCAACGGTCACTTAAGATAGGATTGGATCCGAGTAAACCGCCCTCACATTGCTCATCTTTGATTTAAGCTGAACCGGGTGACTTGGGCGTGTGGAGTGGCCGTACGGTTGATGGTACGGACCTCCTGTCTGTACCACTATCCCTAACTATGCACAATGCCTTATCTCCTTCTTGACTGTCCCCAAACACCTTCATGATTCACCCTAGACCATACAAGGCCGTACCATGGCCGTACCACTCGCCCTAGCTTTGCACCTATGGCCATCTTCTCTCTAACTCCTCCAAACCCTTCACATGATCAGTCTATGTCTTTCCTAGACTTAACTTTACAAGATAACTACTTCAGAACACTTCTGAAGCTTTATTGAACTCTTCTGGACATCTTCTAGAGCTTGCCCTATTATTGTACAAGCTCTATCTTCTCTTCAGTTCAACACTACCTACAGCTGCGCTTAACCCAACCGATCTGCCATTGCCTTCAGCTCCAATGCCTTCAGGTCATCAGTCTCCCCAAGACTTAGGTGATGACCTTTACTTGTGTGTCTCCATGAACCAGGAGCACATCACTATCACTAGCTGCGCTATCTTAACCGGCCATACACACAAGTCTTTCTCCATTGCTTTAACAATGGCAAAGTCTTCCTCTTCTACTTGGATGGATGGTGAGCAAAGAACACTTCTTGTGAACCTGAAACACCACTCAAACTCCAGCAAAGATAAGACACAAAGGTATTGGAATCAATCCTTGAAATATCATCAAGGTTGATCACCAATATCACAAGCATTGCAACAGATTACACAAGACATATTCAAGTTCTAATCTTTGCAAGCAATTTCTCTAAGTATATGCAAGATCTAAACAGATTCAATACAAGTTACTTAGGCAATTTTAACTTCTGCCTTAACTGCATCTTAGACTTGAATCCAAGTGCATCAACCTAAGGCAGCAACAACACTCTAAGCTTTATTATACTACTCGGTTTCAATCAATGAAAGTAACCAGGATCAGACACATCTAGTATCCTATACAATCATTGTAGAACCGAGGCAAGCTTTACAACTCTCAATCACCATTCACAACTCTCAAGTATCTTGGGACAGATTTTAAACATTTCATATCTAGCAATCTTTAAACATCCACAAGTTTTCAATCACATCACAACATCACAACCTGTTCATACACTCAAGCTTTATACAAGAGAAAGAGATTTCCTTACAGCCAAGGAACTAGTGTTAGTTCCTTGAAACTCCTTAGTACATGGGAAGATCCGAGCTGTTGGTGTCAACTCCTACATCTCCTTCTTTCATGGACCTTTCTCGTGAACCCACCATGCCTAAGACACCTCCTCTCTTCATTTTTGAGTCGCCATACCAGGTACAAGTTGAAAGCTTTCACCTTTCTTCTTGGACAGTGAATGGGAATGGCTTGGACATGCTTCCAATGGCCTTCTTTCTTCAGGACGACCATGAGAGAGTGGAGAACGACCAAGAACAGCTTCTGGACGCCATTGATGAGCACACCTTCTTCTTGAAGAGGTTGAACAGCCAAATGAACATGAAGCTTCTTCTTGGTTTGGAAATGGCATGGGAGTGAGCTTTGAGCTTAGCGGAAGCTGGAACCAAGTTCTAATGAACCTGGCTCTGATACCATATGAGATTTAAGAGTACTCAGGTTGTATGTGTGTATGAAACCCAAATGGGTAAAGAGAGAGAGAGCTTGGAAGCGATTTGAGAGAAAGGAAGTTTAATGAGTGTTTGTGTGTCTAAGTGTTTAAGAGATTAGTGACCAGACTGAGAACGTGTATAGAGATTCAGGATGAGAGACTAGAGAGACTAAGAGAAAGTGTTTCAGATTAGAGAAGGAGAAGGGAAACCCCCTTACTCACTTAAAGATTACAAAATGATCATAAGAGGCTTATATATGTCTTTACACAACTCATATCACAAACCTAGATCCTAAGGCTGTAAATAAAAGATAGAATGGATGGTAAGGATGAGAGAAGACTGGTCTTGATGTTTCTGGTGCTAGCTGGCGTGGCTGATTCAAATGGGAGGCTCAGATTGCTTCTTTTGAATGAAGGGAGGAGATGAGTCTTGGCTGTAAAGGTAAAGCTTATTTTCCCTTTCCAGCCTGTCTCTTGGACCACAAGATGCTCAGGTATATTCCTTCCCTCCATAACCCTCCAACAGTCACTTAAGATAAGATTGGATCCGAGTAAACCGCCCTCACAATGCTCATCTTTGATTTAAGCTGAACCGGGTGACTTGGGCGTGTGGAGTGGCCGTACGGTTGATGGTACGGACCTCCTGTCCGTACCACTCTACCTATCTATGCACATTGCCTTATCTCCCTTCTTGACTGACCCCAAACACCTTCATGATTCACCCTAGACCGTACAAGGCCATACTGAACGGCCTATCTTTGCACCACACTTCCATCTTCTCTCTAACTCCTCCAAATGGAACTGAATCTGGTGAGCAAGAGCAAAACCAAGAAGATTCAGGTCTTCATGATCAAGATACATCACAAGAAGTTGAGAACAATGTTCAGTCTAGTGGAGAAGAACAAGTTGGACCGGCCAGTTCAGAAGAAGAGCAAGTGGAGCCGGCTAGTGTGCAAACTGAAGATCAGGTTCAAGCTTTGAGGAGGAGCACAAGGATAAAGAGGGATCCTTCCAACTGGGTAAACACGAGAGTGTACTATAATGCCCAGGCTGTGGAGCATCCTTCTCAAGCCGTGTGTTCCTTTGCTGAGTTTCCAGAGGAGCATTATGCCTTTATGATTAGTCTGGATGAGAGTTATGTACCAAGGACTTATGAAGAAGCTATGTTAGACAAAGAATGGAAAGAATCAGTGGGAGCTGAAGCAGGTGCTATGATCAAAAATGATACATGGTATGAGAGTGAGCTGCCTAAGGGAAAGAAGGCTGTATCTAGTAGATGGATCTTCACAATCAAGTATCTAGCAAATGGACAGATTGATAGGAAGAAGACCAGATTGGTTGCAAGAGGATTTACACAGACCTATGGAGAGGATTACATTGATACCTTTGCACCAGTAGCTAAGCTTCACACAGTTCGGATTGTGTTGTCCATTGCAACAAACTTGGAGTGGGATTTGTGGCAAATGGATGTGAAGAATGCTTTCCTGCAAGGTGAACTTGAAGATGAAGTATACATGCATCCGCCTCCTGGTCTTGAGCATCTAGTAAAGCCAGGGAATGTTTTGAGGTTGAAGAAGGCAATATATGGGCTGAAACAATCACCTAGAGCTTGGTATAGGAAGCTGAGTACAACACTCAATGGGAGAGGCTTTAGGAAGTCTGAATTAGATCACACTCTCTTCACCTTGACAGGACCTTCAGGGATCATTGTGATTCTAGTGTATGTGGATGATTTGATTATCACAGGGAGTGATAAGGCAGGGATTCAAGCTACTAAGGAGTTTCTCAAATCTGTGTTTGACATCAAGGATTTGGGAGAGATGAAGTATTTTTTGGGCATTGAGATATGCAGATCAAAGGAGGGTTTGTTTATGTCTCAAAGGAAGTATACTATGGATATGTTGAAGGAGACTGATGTGCTTGGAGGAAAGATAGCCAAGACACCCCTTGAGGAGGGATATAAGGTTCTGCGTGAGGGGGAGGTGGAAGAGAAGCAGCTGTTTGAGGATCCTAAGCGATACAGGAAGATGGTTGGCAAGCTGATCTACTTGACCATTACTAGGCCGGATATATGCTTTGCGGTGAATCAAGTGAGTCAACATATGCAGGCACCAAAGGTCCATCATTGGAAGATGGTTGATAGGATACTGAGGTATCTAAGTGGGACAGCTGGACAAGGAGTTTGGATGGGCTGTAATGGCAGTACAGAAGTGGTTGGGTATTGTGATGCTGATTGGGCAGGAGATAGAGTTGACAGGATATCAACTACTGGGTATTGTACATTCATTGGAGGGAACTTGGTTACTTGGAAGAGTAAGAAGCAGAAGGTTATTTCCTGTTCAAGTGCTGAAGCTGAGTATAGAGCCATGTTGAAGCTGACAAACGAGTTGGTGTGGATCAAGGGGATCTTGAAGCATCTAGAGATTGAGCAGAGTACTCCTATGAC
This sequence comes from Brassica incana, assembly GCA_945779075.1. Lineage (NCBI taxonomy): Eukaryota > Viridiplantae > Streptophyta > Magnoliopsida > Brassicales > Brassicaceae > Brassica > Brassica incana. Next base: position 7,795 of record CALZFW010000849.1, on the reverse strand, counting down.
TATGCATTGTGACAATCAAGCAGCTATCCACATTGCCTCCAACTCAGTGTTTCATGAGAGAACAAAGCACATAGAGGTGGATTGTCATAAGGTGAGGCAGATGATTATCTTAGGAGTGATACTGCCATGTTATACAAGAAGTGAAGATCAGCTTGCAGATATGTTTACAAAGGCAGCGAGATTAAAGACAATGGAGTCCATACTATCAAGGCTTGGACTCATTGATCTTACTCCAAGGAGCTGAGCCCCTTAACCATGGAGTCTCCACTCTTTTTCCCTCATCAAGGTTTTATCCCAATGGGTTTTCCTTGGTGAGGTTTTTAATGAGGGAGGTCTTCATGGTTTCCAAGCTTGACTTGTTCTACATGGTCAAGCTTGAGGGGGAGTGTTGAGAAGAGGTGATAAAGAGTGGATACATTGATAAAGGAAGAGTATTGAAGCAGTCAGTAACTTTGGGGATTTACCACAGTAACTTTAGTTTTTACTGTGGTAACTAAGCTAAAGGCGTGGGAAATTACCTTGCAACACTTTGGAGAGTATATCACGCCAAGGAGCAGTCTGGATAAGAAAGGATCAGTTTGGATAAGGTCTGGTCATAGCTGGAAAGGAAAAGCTACTTTACAGCCTGTCCAAGCATGTGAAGCCTCTCAACCATCCAGCTAGCTTTGACTTCACATGCTTTGAGTCCCATTTCGAAATCCCCTTTGTACCAGCCTTATCTCTTCATATATAACTTGTATCTGAGACATTAAATCAATTAATGGAGTTTTGAGTATTCTCTCTATTCTCTCTCTACTTATTCTCTTAATCTCTTTAATCTTACACAAAACAATCTGATTGTTCTTCTATCACTAATCATGTGATGACTTGCTCCTTGTTTGTCTAGAGATAGCCAGAAGTACTTTGTGACATTCATTGACGAGAAGTCTAAGTATACTTGGCTTACATTGCTTCCATCTAAAGATAGGGTGCTAGAAGCATTTATGAACTTCCAAGCATATGTATCTAATCAATACAATGCTACTGTGAAGGTACTGAGATCAGATAATGGAGGTGAATACATCAGCAATGCCTTCAAGAGTCATCTAGCCAAGCATGGGATTGTGCATCAGACTAGCTGCCCTTACACACCACAGCAGAATGGGGTAGCTGAGAGGAAGAATAGGCACTTGATGGAGGTTGCTAGATCAATGATGTTTCAAGCAAATGTCCCAAAACGTTTTTGGAGTGATGCTGTGCAGACTGCTTGCTATCTCATCAACCGGGTTCCAACCAAGATATTGAAGAATCTGTCTCCATTTGAAGTGTTGAATAAGAGCAAACCTGTCATTGATCACCTACGTGTCTTTGGGTGTGTGTGCTATGTCATGGTTCCAGGAGAGCAGAGAAACAAGCTGGAGGCAAAGAGTACTAAGGCTATGTTCATTGGTTACTGTTGAACTGAAGAGAAGATGGAGCTTGTACAATAATAGGGCAAGCTCTAGAAGATGTCTAGAAGAGTTCAATCAAGCTTCAGAAGTGTTCTGAAGTAGTTATCTTGTGGAGATAAGTCCAGGAAGGACTTAGACTGATCAGAAGAAGGGTTTGGAAGAGTTTGAGAGAAGATGGTCCAAGGTGCAAAGATAGGGTGTGTGTACGGCCTCGTACGGACATGGGCAACTAAGAGAAGGTGTGTGGATCATCATCAGAAGAAGGAAGAGTATTGGGCATAAATAGGGAGAGTGGTACGGACAGGAGATCCGTACCATCGACCGTACGACCATACCTCTCGACCACACATCCGGGAAACTCAAAAGAAGAGAAGTGCAAAGTTAGGGCGTGGCTTGCTTGAAGAAATGTGACCGTTGGAAGCTAAGGGAGGAGAGGAATATTCCTTAGGATCAGATGAGTCAAGAGACAGGCTGGAAAGGGAAAGGAGCTTTACCTTTACAGCCTTGGTCACTCACGGATCCATCCTAGCCATGTAATTCAAATGAAGCTATCTCCTCCCTCCATTCAGTCAAGGCGCGCCTATCCTTTCCAGCTTGCACTAAGAAGACCAGGACCAGTCTACTCTCATCCTGTCCATCCATTTTATCCATTAGTTACAGCCTTAGGATTTAGGTTAAGTCTTTGTGACATGTAAAGGCTTATAAAAGCCTCTTGTATGCGATTTGTAATAACTAAGTGAGTAAGGGGGGAAACCCTTCTCCTTCATGTTCTATGAAAGTCTGTTCTTGATACTAAGTCTCTAATCTATTCTCCAAGTCTCTCAGTTTCTTTAATCTGGTTACCTAGTCTCTTTCATACTCTAAATCTCTCCCCCATACTCCTAAGTCTTAAATCTGTTCACATAAACTCTCCTAAACACTTTCGTACACACACACCTTGAGTGAATCCTTATAAACTCACATGGTATCAGAGCCAGGTTCATCAGAACCTGAGCTGTAGCTTCCACATTCAAGTCACAAGTCTGTCTCACCATGAAGCCAAGCCATGAAGATCTGTCCAGCCAGCTCTCTCACTTCGAAGAAGAAGATGTCTGAAGCTATTATGGAGGTTTATCATGGCGGTTCCTTCCTGTTCCAGTCCATACAAGGCGAACCATTCCTTCTGTCCAAGAGGAAACCTTTGAAGAAGAGTTCTTTCCCTAGTTCCAGAAGCTGGCGAGTTCAAGAGATGAAGAAAGGAGGAACCTTTGGAGGTGAAAGTTCAAGTAGCGGTCATAAACACCATGAGGGGCTATTGGGTGAAGATTCAGCATCTCCAGTCCATTAAAAGAGCATGACCGGTTGCAAAGGAGGCTCAAGGAACTAGCACTAGTTCCTTGTTTGTAAGCTACTCCTATCTCTCTTAAAAATGAACTTGTGACTGTGCCTGGTTGTTGTGATGTGTATTGATTGAAAAACCTGAGGATAATGTGTGATTGCTCCTGTTAAGTAATGAGTTTGCTAAAATGTGAAATGGTATTGTTTGAAGCTCATGAACTGAAAACAGATTGAAAGTAATGCATTGTCTGATGTTAAGTGATGATAGAAATGCTTAGCCTAAGTTATAAATGAATGTGTGATGAATTATATTGTTGCATTCATGAATTGAAACTGGTTAAGGTTAGGGCATAATGTCAAATGGCTGTCTGATATTGAAGCATTAGATTCATGTCTAAGTGCTGAGTAAAGAAGCTTTTAAGAGTGCCTAAGTAACTTGTCTTGAATCTGTTAGGATCCTGCTTGTACTTAGAGAGTTAGCTTGCAAAGAATAGAACTTGATAATGCCTTGTGTCTATCTGTTGCATTGCTTGTGATAGGAGGAATCAAACTTGATAAGTTGTTAATCAAGATTTGACATCAATACTATTGAAAATGGTTAAATGCTTAATGTCAGTTCTAAATAAACATGTCATGTTAAGGTGATAGATTATATTATCTAATCATGCTTGCCTTCATGAGTTAGAAACTGAGTAAGAGTAATGCATACTGCCTTGTTGCATTTAGATTGAAGTCTAAGTTGCATATTAAGGAATGATTAAAATTGCCTAAAGACTTTGACTTAAACCTGATAAGGTCTTGCTTAGTATTTAGAAAATGGTTGCTTGCATAGATAAGAACTTGACATTGTCTTGACTCTATCTAATGTTATAAAGCTTGAGACATTGGTGATCAAACTTGATGAAGTCAAGGATTGATCCCAATGCAATTGTGTCTTATCTTTGCTGGAGTTTGAGTGGTGTTTCAGGTTCACAAGAAGTGTTCTTTGCTCACCATCCATCCAAGTAGAAGAGGAGAACTTTGCCATTGTTAGAGCAATGGAGAAAAACTTGTGTGTATGGCCGGTTGAGATAGCGCAGCTAGTAATAGTGATGAGCTCCTGGTTCATGGAGACACACAAGTAAAGGTCATCACCTAAGTCTTGGGGAGACTGATGACCTGAAGGCATTGGAGCTGAAGGCAATGGCAGATCGGTTGGGTTAAGCGCAGCTGTAGGTAGTGATGCGCTCCCGGTTTGAAGTCTCATTGAGACTCACTTCAAGCTTGCACCTACACTCAGTCAAGCTTGAGGTGTGGACTCAAGTGAGCTACCAGAAGATCCTCTAAGCTCAGTGACCTGGTTCCTCAAGGCCATTGCAAGCTGATCATGTGTTGATGCAGCCGAAGTAGAGGGAAGAAGAAAGCCACTCAATGAGTTTCTAATAAGAAGTACTTGGAGAGTAAGCTGAGGTATCTCCTCAGTGCAATGGTGGTTAAGTGGGGAAGTAAGCATCAAGTCTGAAGAAGATGGAGGTGTTCCCACAAGGTTGTTAGTAAGCCTGTGTGATTAAAAGGAGAAGCTGTTAAGCTTAGCAAGTGAGGACTTAAGTGGCGAAATGAAGAGACCACTCCTCACCATCTTAAACAAGGGAGTAAACCTAATCTCATATATCTTAATATGTCTTGATAGGTTTATCTCCTGATTATACTATGTGCTTTCTCTAATTTCATTAAGAGTTTATAGCTTCTAGTAGAATGTCTAGGCTAATTGCACTGAAATTGTGTTGTTATTGCATTGTCTTGAGTGTGGTCATAAACTTGAATCATCATGAATGTGTTGTAAAATTGAGTAGAATGTCTCTGCTACTTGCATCATGATTGATAAGTTATTTTGCATACATAAGCATATCTCATACTGTCTAAATTCAATCCTAGTGTTATCTGATGCTATTGTCTATGTTTAATCCATCAATGAAAGTCTTGCATCAATTAGAAATTGTCTAAGTTGCTTGCATCATTGGTTCTGATTGAAACTGTTGTGCATAACTTTAAATATTAATCATGGATTGAACCTGTTGCATTCATATAGCTAATGATTTAAGATTGTGCATTCATGTAGTAATGCATTTAAAAATGAGCCTAAATTGCAAATGTACTGATGTAAACTTGCATTGCATTTAGAGAACTTGATAATCATAATCACCTAGGTTGTTATCGTTAGAGATTGAAATCTACTTGTCTTGACTCAGTCCAGTTCTGAGTGTTGCTATGCCATAGTTAAATCCATCAGTGATGTCTTATAAGCATTTAGAAGTATGTCTAAGCTACTTGAATCATTGGCTGTGATAAAACTAGTAAGCATAAACATGAATTGAGTCACGCTCATTGCCTTGATTGCATAAGTATCATCTAGTCTTGTGTTCATTTGAATTGTGTTCATTTGGATTGAATCTGGTTCATTCATATGGTTAGTGTGAAATCTAATGCATTCATCTATTGTTGCATTTAAAAAAAAAAAAAAAAAAAAAAAAAACTGAATTGAACCTAAAGGGATCAGTGTATTGTTGAAAGCATTGTCTTTGCATATTCTTGTCTTGATTGTCTAGCTTGTTTCAAGTATCATGTAGTATTGTGGCATTGGTGATCAAACAGGATGGATGATCTTGGTTTGATCCCAATGGGATGATCTGATCTTGCATTGAGTTGTGGTGGTGTTAGGTACACAAGGAAGGTGATACATGTAAATCGCCAACAACCAAGAATGTAAAGACAAAGGTCTTGTGCCATTACATATCATCACTAGGACATGTTAGTCCATAAACTACAGGAAGTGTAGTGTGATAGAATATGCAATGAGAGATGGCCATTGCATAATACCATTGGACATATCTAGTCCTTAGTCTACAGGAAGTGTAGCATGGGTCATTATGCAATGAGAGGTGTGTCTTGTGAGACTCTCTATGGTGATTCAAACACCCTAGTTCCTGGTTAAGGAAGAGAGTAAACTCACAAGAAGAAAGCTATCATGAAAGATGATAGTTATTAGACCATGGAGATGCATAGGATCATCACAAGCTTAGCTCCTTATAGTCTCGGTTCTAAGCTTGAGGGGGAGTCTTAATGCATATGATCCACGGTCAGTAACAAGTCTTTGCAAAGGCTTCTACAAAGGATCATCAACCGGACCAAGTCAGTGGCGTGTCTAGGTAAGAGGCTGTTCAGAGCAGTCTTGGCAAGTGAGGAAGAAGGCTCTCCATCAATGCGGCTTCAATAAGAGGTGATTGAGGAGAAGCTGATGAATCCATTCTGCCTTTCCAAGAAGTTGATGATGCCATGAAGATGGTGCATTGGCCGAGTTAGGAAACTCACAAAAACACAAGGGAAGTTCCTTAGACTTTTTATAACTCTTTTCAATCCTTTTTCATTCATCCTATTCAGTGCTTGTGCTTGAAAAGATACTTAAAATGATTATGATTGAATTGTGAGATTGTGTGCATCAAGTGTGATGCAGGATATTCATTTTCTTGGTTTTGATAGGTACTGATGCACCTTTGGGATAATGTATCAGGTACCATTGCTTGAGCCTCACTAAAGGTGTTCCTGGTCATTTCCTAGCTTCTCTAAGGTGGCTGTGAAGTCTGTTGAGAGGGGGAGATCCAAACCAGGTCTATGAAGGGCAAGCCGTGTGTGAAGTATTGATAAGGCTCACTGGTGTTTTGAAGATAATCTGGTCGTGTCCTAGCTTCTCTAAGATGGCTGAGAAGTCAGTTGAGAGGGGGAGACCGCAAACCAGTTCCATGAAGAGGTGAAGCTGAAGTGTGAAGTGTGCGCAAAGCTGTGAAGAGTTGCTGCACCTGTTAGGCCGTGATCCAGAGCTTCTTGTGTCCAACCACATTGGTTCTAAGGCACAAGAGCTCACTGGCCAATCCCTAGGCTTTGGAGAGCTCTACTCTTTTTTCCCTTGCAAGGTTTTGTCCCAATGGGTTTTCCTTGTAAGGTTTTTAATGAGAAGACTCTTCAGAGTTCCAAGCTTGGCTTAGGATCTCCTAAAGTCAAGCTTGAGGGGGAGTGTTGAATTGAAGAGAAGATGGAGCTTGTACAATAATAGGGCAAGCTCTAGAAGATGTCTAGAAGAGTTCAATCAAGCTTCAGAAGTGTTCTGAAGTAGTTATCTTGTGGAGATAAGTCCAGGAAGGACTTAGACTGATCAGAAGAAGGGTTTGGAAGAGTTTGAGAGAAGATGGTCCAAGGTGCAAAGATAGGGTGTGTGTACGGCCTCGTACGGACATGGGCAACTAAGAGAAGGTGTGTGGATCATCAGAAGAAGAAGGAAGAGTATTGGGCATAAATAGGGAGAGTGGTACGGACAGGAGATCCGTACCATCGACCGTACGACCATACCTCTCGACCACACATCCGGGAAACTCAAAAGAAGAGAAGTGCAAAGTTAGGGCGTGGCTTGCTTGAAGAAATGTGACCGTTGGAAGCTAAGGGAGGAGAGGAATATTCCTTAGGATCAGATGAGTCAAGAGACAGGCTGGAAAGGGAAAGGAGCTTTACCTTTACAGCCTTGGTCACTCACGGATCCATCCTAGCCATGTAATTCAAATGAAGCTATCTCCTCCCTCCATTCGGTCAAGGCGTGCCTATCCTTTCCAGCTTGCACTAAGAAGACCAGGACCAGTCTACTCTCATCCTGTCCATCCATTTTATCCATTAGTTACAGCCTTAGGATTTAGGTTAAGTCTTTGTGACATGTAAAGGCTTATAAAAGCCTCTTGTATGCGATTTGTAATAACTAAGTGAGTAAGGGGGGAAACCCTTCTCCTTCATGTTCTATGAAAGTCTGTTCTTGATACTAAGTCTCTAATCTATTCTCCAAGTCTCTCAGTTTCTTTAATCTGGTTACCTAGTCTCTTTCATACTCTAAATCTCTCCCCCATACTCCTAAGTCTTAAATCTGTTCACATAAACTCTCCTAAACACTTTCGTACACACACACCTTGAGTGAATCCTTATAAACTCACAGTTACTCTATCACTCAGAAGGGGTACAAGTGCTATGATCCT
>CALZFW010000847.1:0-13047 GCA_945779075.1 Brassica incana | reverse complement strand
TCTTCATAATCTCTCATTCTGTTCCTTAATCTTCTCTAAATCATTTCATTCTCTTAATCTTTCAGTGGCTGAGTTCCCTTAACCATGGGCTCTTTACTCTTTTTCCCTCATCTAGGTTTTGTCCCAGTGGGTTTTCCTTGGTGAGGTTTTTAATGAGGAAGATCTCATGGTTTCCAAGCTTGATCAATCACCAAGATCAAGCTTGAGGGGGAGTGTTGAAATGAGCTGAGTATAAGAAGAGAAGAGAGGAGGAGTTGGAGAACATGAGAGAAGGTTCAGCTTGGGTGAGTTTTGGGAGTGAGGATCAACCAGGCCGTACAAGACCGTACATGGCCGTACAGGCCGTACAGTCTGGACGGACCATGGTCGACCTTAACTCGACCAAAGGGAACTTATGATCACCCGAGTAAAAGGAAAGTGAAAGAGAAGTTACCTGAGCTTGCACCTATGGATCAGACCGTTGAACAGGAAGAAAAGAAAGTCCAAGACAGGCTGGCACAGCTGTAAAGAGGAAAGGATCTTGTCCAAGATGCCTTGATGCCAAAAGCGTGTAAAGCCTCCCATTGGACAGTTTGAAATGGGCGCTCCTTCTCCCTTTGACTACACATGCTTAACCTATCTGATTCTCACAAACCCTAGCTCTCTCTCCTTGTATATATATCAACTCATGTCATTAATAAATTTTTACACAGTTTGAGTCATTCTCTCTCTCTTGTTCTTGAGTGTTCATCATGATTCTTCACTAATCTTTTCATAATCCAATCTCATTCTCTTATTCTCTAAATCACTCTAACTCTTTCTATAAATCTTATAGCCCTATTATTGTACAAGCTCTATCTTCTCTTCAGTTCAACACTCCCCCTCAAGCTTGACTTTAGGAGATCCTAAGCCAAGCTTGGAACTCTGAAGAGTCTCCCTCATTAAAAACCTTACAAGGAAAACCAATTGGGACAAAACCTTGCAAGGGAAAAAGAGTAGAGCTCTCCAAAGCCTAGGGATTGGCCAGTGAGCTCTTGTGCCTTAGAACCAGTGTGGTTGGACACAAGAAGCTCTGGATCACGGCCTAATAGGTGCAGCAACACTTCACAGCTTTGCGCACACTTCACACTTCAGCTTCACCTCTTCATGGAACCGGTTTGAAGTCTCCCCCTCTCAACTGACTTCACAGCCATCTTAGAGAAGCTAGGACACGACCAGATCATCTTCAAAACACCAGTAAGGCTGATCAACACTTCAAACTATGCTTGCCCTCTTCATAGAACTGGTTTGGATCTCCCCCTCTCAACAGACTTCACAGCCACCTTAGAGAAGCTAGGAAATGACCAGGAACATCTTTAGTGAGACTCAAGCAATGGTACCTGATACATTATCCCAAAGGTGCATCAGTACTTATCAAGAAACATCACACAATCCATTCAAACATTTTAAGTATCATTTCTAGACTTTGATTTGAAATGATGAATGTATTGAATTGAATTGAGCTTAGAACACTTCCCTTTTGTTTTGGTGAGTTCCCACTCGGCCATTGCACCATCTCCATGGCATCATCAACTTCTTGGAAAGGCAGAATGGATTCATCAGCTTCTCATCAATCACTTCACCATAGAAGCCGCTTTGATGAGTTCACCTTCACCCTTAGACTGCCTAGAATAGCTCCGGCTGATGATCCTTTGTAGGAGCCTTTGCAAAGACTTGTTACTGACCATGGATCATATGCATTAAGACTCCCCCTCAAGCTTAGAACCGAGACTAGAAGGAGCTAAGCTTGTGATGATCATATGCATCCCCATGGTCTTATAACTATCAGTCTTCCATGATAGCTTTCTTCTTGTGAGTTTACTCTCTTCCTTAACCAGGAACTAGGGTGTTTGAATCACCATAGAGAGCCTCACAAGACACACTTCTCATTGCATAATTGTTGAGATGAAGACCAAGAAGTGAAGAGATGAAGCTTTGGGGATGAATGAAGTGAGACAGTAACTTTGGAGTTTTTACCACAGTAACTTTGGAGTTTCACCATTTCTGGATAAAGGTAACTAAGTTAGAGCTTGGGAAGTTACCTTACATCCATTTGGAGAGTAAAAACGTCCAAGGATATTTGGAGAGGATAAGGAGCACATGGACAGGCTGTCTTGAGCTGGAAAGGGGAAAATGCTTTATTACTATAGCAAGCATGTGAGGAAACACAGCCAAGCATTTCAAAAGGAGTTCCAGCCTGTCCATTGACTCCACATGCTTATGGATTTCGAAATACACTTTATCAGCCTTATCTCTTCATATATATCTTGTATCTGAATCATTAAATCAATTAATAGAGTTTTGAGTCTCTCTCTCTCTAGAATCTCTCTATTCTCTCTAATCTTTACTCTAATCTTCTCTGATTATTATTAAACACACTCTAAAACACAAAAGTGTTTAATAATGACCCATGCTACACTTCCTGTAGACTTTGGACTGGATATTTCCAATGGTATTATGCAATGGCCATCTCTCATTGCATAATCAATCACACTACACTTCCTGTAGATTATGGACTAACATGTCCTAGTGATGATATGCAATGGCACTAGACCTTTGTCTCTACATTCTTGGCTGTTGGCGAGTTACATGTATCACTCCTTGTGTACCTAACACCACCACAACTCAATGCAAGATCAGATCATCCCATTGGGATCAAACTAAGATCTTCCATCATGTTTGATCACCAATGCCATAGCAGTATATAATACTTGAAACAAACCAGATAATCAAGGCAAGAACAAGTAAATTTCAATCTCTACAATGACAATGCAAGCTCTAAACAATACATTGACATTCTAGGTTCATTTGTTCATTTTTCATTTTTTTTTTTTAAGTTCTCTAAATGCAATGCAAGCTTACATCAGTACATTTGCAATTTAGGTTCATTTTTAAATGCATCACTACATGAATGCACAATCTTAAAGCATTAGCTATATGAATGCAACAGGTTCAATCCATGAGACATATTAAAGCTATGCTCAACAGTTTCAATCAAAACCAATGATGCAAGCAACTTAGACAATTTCTAATTGATGCTAGACTTTCATTGATGGATTAAACATAGGCATTAGCATCAGTACACACTCGGATTGAACTTAGACAATATGAGACATGCTTATGTATGCAAAACAGCTTTTCAAACATGATGCAAGTAGTAGAGACATTCTGTTGAACTGAAGAGAAGATGGAGCTTGTTAATTAATAGGGCAAGCTCCAGAAGATGTCCAGAAGAGTTCAATCAAGCTTCAGGAGTGCCCTGAAGTATCTATCATTGTGAGGTTAAGTCCAGGAGGGACTTAGACTGATCTTAGGAAGGCTTTGGAGAAGTTTGGGAGAAGATGGACGAAGGTACAAAGCTAGGGCAGCCGTACGGACAGTACGGCCATGTACGACCTTGTACGGCTATGTACGGCCATGGGAGATTCACAAAGGAGTCTGGTTCAACCAAGAAGAGAGTTAGGGCAATGTGCAAGAATAGGGCGAGTGGTACGGACAGGAGGTCCGTACCAATGACCGTACAACCATGTGGGCGCACCAACATGTTCTGGATCAACCTAAAATGGTGTTGTGCAAACTTAGGGTGCAAGAGAAGCTTGTCTGATCATTATGGACGTTGGAGGATAAGGCATGGGAATATTCCAAGGGATAAATGAGCTGTGTATGCAAGCTGGAAAGGTAAAGGTGCTTTACCTTTACAGCCAAGACCAATCTACACCATCCATTCAAAAGGAGCAATCTGAGCTTTTCATTTAAATTAAAGACCAGCCAGCTAGCATCAGATCCTTGACTACATCTCATCCGCCCATTTCAAACCAAAGGATCTCCACTCTCCATTTCTTATCCTTAGCTTAGGGTTTCATGAGTTTTGTAACCCATTTTCTATTTAAAGACCCTTTGAGGGCAATTTGTAATCTCTAAGAGAGAGAGGGGGATTTCCCCTCCTCCTTCATAATCTTATGATACTTTGTCTCTCTAAACTCTCTATTCTCTCATTCTGAATCTCTATACACGTTCTCAGACTTGTTACCAATCTCTTAGACTCTTAGACACCTAAACACCTAGACACATAAACACTTAGACACATAAACACTCATTAGTCTCTCCTCTTCTCAAATCGCTCCCAAGCTCTCTCTCTCTTTACCCATTTGGGTTTCACACACACATATAACCTGAGTACTCTTAAAATCTCATATGGTATCAGAGCCAGGTTCATCTGAACTTGGTTCTAGCTTCCGTACAAGCTCAAGCTCACTCCCATGCCATTTCCAAGCTGATGAAGAGCTCCTGTCCAGCCTGTTGTTTAACCTCTTCAAGATGAAGATGTACTCATCCATGGCGTCCAGAAGCTGTCCTTGGTTGTTCTCCACTCTCTCATGGTCGTCCTGAAGAAAGAAAGGCCATTGGAAGCATGTCCAAGCCATTCCTATTCACTGTCCAAGGAGAAAGGTGAAAGCTTTCACCTTGTACCTGATTATGGCGACTCAAACATGAAGAGAAGAGGTGTCTTAGGCATGGTGGGTTCAAGAGGAAGTCCATGAAAGAAGGAGATGTTGGAAGTGACACCAAAAGCTCAGATCTTCCCATGTACTAAGGAGTTTCAAGGAACTAACACTAGTTTCTTGGCTGTAAGGAAATCTCTTTCTCTTGTATAAAGCTTGAGTGTATGAACAGGTTGTGATGTTGTGATGTGATTGAAAACCTGAGGATATGTTTAAGATTGCTAAATGAAAATTGTTTAGAAACTGTCCCAGGATGCTTAAAGAGGCTTGTTTGATGATTGAGAATGTTTGAAATGCTTAATCCCAGTTCTAAAATGAAATGACTTGTTAGGATAGTAGAATCTGTCTTATCCAGCTTGCATTCATGAGTTAGAAACTGATCAAGATTAATGCATATTGTCTTGTAGCTGTCTTATATTGAAGCATTAGATTCATGTCTAAATTGCTGAGTAAAGGAGCTTTAAAAGAAAAAGAAAAATGCTTAAGTAACTTGTCTTGAATCTGTTAGGATCTTGCTTGTACTTAGAAAGTTTGCTTGCAAAGATTAGAACTTGATATTGTCTTGTTTAATCTGTTGCATTGCTTGTGATATTGGGAATCAAACTTGATGATTAATCAAGGATTGATCCCAATACTATTGTGTCTTATCTTTGCTGGAGTTTGAGTGTTGTTTCAGGTTCACAAGATGTGTTCTTAGCTCACCATTCATCCAAGTTAAAAGAGGAAGACTTTGTCCATTTATGTGTGCAATGGAGAGTTGTTACAAGAAGGGTAAAGGGCAGATGGTTTTAAAACTCACATAAGCTCACTGGGGTTATGTGAGCTACCTAGCGACCCTTGGAGTTATGCGACCTGTTCTTCTCCTTACCATTGCAAGTAACTGAAGAAGAAGCCAACCGGGTCTAGGCAGTGGCGTGTCTATTCAAGAGAGTGCTCAAACTAAGACAGAGCACTCTTGGCTGTGTGAAGAAGAAGGCTACTCTATCAAGGTGGCTTCTAGTGTGAGGTGATTGAAGAAGTAGCTGAAACTTCCACAAGCATTCCATCATGGTGGCGAATTCAGAAGGATGATTGCAATGGTTTGTTGTTCCGGATCAAGAGACTCTCACCTGCCCAAGCTTGGTTCTTACTAGACTTAGTTCCAAGCTTAAGAGGGAGTGTTAAAGAAGCTTCTATGATCCTAGAGAGAAGAAGAAGAAGTGAGGATTCAAGTGGCGACATTAAGAACCACTCCTTATCATCTTAAACAAGGGAGTAAGCCTAGTCTTATCTATTTCAATATGTCTTGATAGGTCTATCTCTTGGTTATGCTCTGTGATTTCTATATCTAAAGTTCCATTAATGGTTGGTAGCTTCTAGTAGAATGTCTAGAGGCTAATTGCATACTGAAATTATGTTGCTGTTGCATTGTCTTGTTGACATTAAGTAATGTCTAGTGTCCCAGAATCTCATATCTTGTTTATTACAGTGTTTTGTGTGTTGACATAGCTTGAATCATCATGAATGTGTTGTAGAATTGAGTAGAATGTCTCTGCTGCTTGCATCATGTTTGAAAGGCTACTTTGCATTCACATAAGCTTGTTTCATATTGTCTTGATTCAATCCAGTTCAGATTGTTGCTATGCCATAGTTAAATCCATCCTTGATGTCTTATAGCATTTAGAAGTATGTCTAAGCTACTTGAATCATTGGCTTTGATTAAACTAGTGAGCATAAGCATGTACTGATTCACTCTTGTCGCCTAGATTGCATAAGTGTCATCTAGTCTTGTGTTTCATTTGGATTGAATCTGTTGCATTCATATAGTCATTGTTAGAGTCTAATCTAATGCATTAATCTAGTGTTGCATTTAAAAAAAAAAAAAAAAAAATTGAATTAAACTTAAAAGATCAAGTGTATTGCTGAAAACATTCATTGTCTTTGATTGATTAATTGTTGAAAACTACTTGCTGATGTTTTTGCCTTGATTGATTGGCTGTTTTAAGTTTATATATTGTTGTGGCATTGGAGATCAAACCGGATGGATGATTTTGGTTTGGTCCCAATGGGATTAACTGATCTTGCATTGAGTTGTGGTGGTGTTAGGTACACAAAGAAGTGATACATTGACAAGCCAAACCAAAGTGTAAAGACAAAGGTCTTGTGCCATTGCATATCATCACTAGGACATGTTAGTCCATAATCTACAGGAAGTGTAGTGTGATTGATTATGCAATGAGAGATGGCCATTACATAATACCATTGGACAAGTTTAGTCCTTAGTCTACAGGAAGTGTAGCATGGGTAATTATGCAATGAGAGAAGTGTCTTGTGAGTCTCTCTATGGTGATTCAAACACCCTAGTTCCTGGTTAAGGAAGAGAGTACACTCACAAGAAGAAAGCTATCATGAAATATTGATGGTTATAAGACCATGGGGATGCATAGGATCATCACAAGCTTAGCTCCTTCTAGTCTCGGTTCTAAGCTTGAGGGGGAGTCTTAATGCACATGATCCATGGTCAGTCTTCTACAAAGGATCATCAGCTGGAGCTATTCTAGGCAATCTAAGGAAGAAGAAGCTGATCTTGCCACTAAATGGTGCAATGGCCGAGTGGGAAACTCACCAAAACAAAAAGGGAAGTCTACTTATCTATCTTGCTTATAAAGACTGATATCATGTTACTTAAGATGATAGACTTATTTCCTTGAAAGAACTGGATACAATGTTGCTTAATCTGAAATGATAGGTTTATTTCCTAAAGAACTGAGGCATTGTGTTCACATTGTATCAGGTACTTGTTATCTTGATAAGCAACTCCTAGGAGATATAAGTGATACCTTCAGAGACTACTTGAGGGAGATTCAAGTGGAGAGTCAAGCTGTGTATGTTCAGAGACTACTTGAAGAAGAATCTAGTGGAAAGTCAAGCTGTTTGGGAAACTCCAAAATGTTCATGGAACACTCCTCACCTAAACAATAGGGAAGTATCTTAAACTCATGACAATTCAATTCATTCATCATGTCATTGTTTAAGCTTAAGATGATACTTAAAATACTTTGAGTAAAATGTGCTGCATTAATGATGTAATCTTAAGGGTCTTGATAAGTACTGATGCACCTTTGGGATAATGTATCAGGTACCATTGCTTGGGCATCACTGAAGTGTTCCTGGTCGTTCCCTAGCTTCTCTAAGGAGGCTGTGAAGTCAGTTGAGAGGGGGAGTATCAACCCGGCTACATGAAGAGGCCAAGAAGTGTTTGAAGTGTGCACAAGCCTTGAAGAGTTGCTGCACCAGTTAGGCCACGATCCAGAGTTCTTTGTGTCCAACCACACTGGTTCTAAGGCACAAAGGCTCAATGGCCAATCCCTAGGCCTTGGAGATCTCTACTCTTTTTCCCTTGCAAGGTTTTGTCCCAATGGGTTTTCCTTGTAAGGTTTTTAATGAGGGAGACTCTTCAGGGTTCCAAGCTTGACTTAGGATCTGCTAGAGTCAAACTTGAGGGGGAGTGTTGAACTGAAGAGAAGATGGAGCTTGTTAATTAATAGGGCAAGCTCCAGAAGATGTCCAGAAGAGTTCAATCAAGCTTCAGGAGTGCCCTGAAGTATCTATCATTGTGAAGTTAAGTCCAGGAGGGACTTAGACTGATCTTAGGAAGGCTTTGGAGAAGTTTGGGAGAAGATGGACGAAGGTACAAAGCTAGGGCAGCCGTACGGACAGTACGGCCATGTACGACCTTGTACGGCTATGTACGGCCATGGGAGATTCACAAAGGAGTCTGGTTCAACCAAGAAGAGAGTTAGGGCAATGTGCAAGAATAGGGCGAGTGGTACGGACAGGAGGTCCGTACCAATGACCGTACAACCATGTGGGCGCACCAACATGTTCCGGATCAACCTAAAATGGTGTTGTGCAAACTTAGGGTGCAAGAGAAGCTTGTCTGATCATTATGGACGTTGGAGGATAAGGCATGGGAATATTCCAAGGGATAAATGAGCTGTGTATGCAAGCTGGAAAGGTAAAGGTGCTTTACCTTTACAGCCAAGACCAATCTACACCATCCATTCAAAATGAGCAATCTGAGCTTTTCATTTAAATTAAAGACCAGCCAGCTAGCATCAGATCCTTGACTACATCTCATCCGCCCATTTCAAACCAAAGGATCTCCACTCTCCATTTCTTATCCTTAGCTTAGGGTTTCATGAGTTTTGTAACCCATTTTCTATTTAAAGACCCTTTGAGGGCAATTTGTAATCTCTAAGAGAGAGAGGGGGATTTCCCCTCCTCCTTCATAATCTTATGATACTTTGTCTCTCTAAACTCTCTATTCTCTCATTCTGAATCTCTATACACGTTCTCAGACTTGTTACCAATCTCTTAGACTCTTAGACACCTAAACACCTAGACACATAAACACTTAGACACATAAACACTCATTAGTCTCTCCTCTTCTCAAATCGCTCCCAAGCTCTCTCTCTCTTTACCCATTTGGGTTTCACACACACATATAACCTGAGTACTCTTAAAATCTCATACATTCTACTCAATTCTACAACCCATTCATGATGATTCAAGCTATGGCAACACACAAGACAATGCAATAACCCAAAACATGAGATTCTGGGACTCTAGACACCACTCACAGCACAATAAATAAAGACACAAGCTCTTATTAAGGGTTAGGAGGTTTGCTTACAAACAAGAGATCCGAGCTGATCTCTTGAACCTCCATGGGCATGGTTCACTTGAACTTGGCAGGTTTGAGGCTTGGATTCAGTATCCAACACCTCTCCTTGGTGTGCCCATCCCTCTTGCAATGCTCACACTTCAGGCCTCTCCTATCCCCCTTCTTGTAAGGCGCCTTGTTGGGCTGAGAGCTTCTTTCAGCATGAGAAGCAAAGGAGAGTGTTTCCTTTGTTCCAAACAACCCGATTGATCCCTCCTCCTTTTGGACTTGGGAACACACTTCTTCAAGTGTTGGGAGCTTCTCAGACCTCAAGATATGTTGAATCATGAAATGTTTTAGAGAATCTGAGTTGTATATGAGAGAGTAGTATGATTTAGGTTGAGTAGAGAAAGGATTAGTGACTAATGGAGAATCATTATGGAAATGTGTAGAGAGAGATTGATAGGATAGAACTGTCTAATCTTATTATGAGATGAGGTTACATCATTTATAGAAGAGGCATTAGGGTTTACAAGTTAAGGGAAAACATCACTAGTCATAAGCATGTGTAGTCAAGACCAAAGGGAGCGTTTCTTTTGAATGAATGGACGGTAAGGCTCACACACTTTGCCTTTGCCTTTACAGCCTGTCCACGGCCTGGATGGATAAGGCTCGTCCCTCCCTTATCCCTAAACGGTCTGATCAGTCTTGAGACCCTCCGTGTGCTGTAGAGGCTTTACTCACCCATCTCCTTCTCCCTTTATGTTTCCTTAGATGTACGGCCAAGCCCCTATCCATACATAGGCCGTACTGTCCGTACCTAGGCCGTACTGTCCGTACTCTTTCCCATCACTTGCTTAGCTCTACCTTTCCTTCTCATAATGGCTTCCTCTTCTCAACAAATCAAGGCGCTGTAGGCAGGGCTGAGGGTTAGTAGTAGGCCAAACACCTTGTCTTGCTCCCTTCTGTCAATCAACACCTCCGGATCAACAGATTGGGGTCTAAGCATCTCTAGCTCAGACCAAAGGGCTCTGAACTTGCCTAGATGCGCAGTGAACTCCTCATCTTCTTGGGATAGGATGTTGATGGACTTCTTGATCTCAAATACTCGGCTGATGTTGGAGATGTTCCCATATATCTTGTTAAGTGTACTCCAAAGGTCTTTAGCACTCTCACAGTATGAGTATGCTTCAAGGATGGATGGAGACAGTGAGCTATGGAGAATGGATAAGACCTTGAGGTCTTCTTGTTCCCACTTCTCCTCAGATACAGATTTGGAACCGGATTCACCATCTGCTGAGCTTTCATTTGAACCGGCAGTCTTGGAGAGCTTTGGAGCATCCGTGAGGCAATGGCTCCATAAGCCTCTCCCTCCTAGAGCTGTCTTCACCATGCGTGACCAGAGAAGGTAGTTGGGACCATTGAGAGTAACAGCAATGACAATGGTTCTTTTGGACTCCATGTTGAAGCCGGATGAACAAGACTGTCAAAGAACTCTTCAAGGTAGTATCTTGGGACAAGGTGAGCTGAATCTTCAAGGGCGTGAGCTTGGGAGCTTGTGGATGTTGCGGAAGCTTCTACCAGGAGTCTGACCAACCTGGCTCTGATACCATGTGAGATTTTCAGAGTACAAGTGCTTGAGTGATGTAAGAACAAATGAGAGATTTGTGTATGATGAAGTATGAAGAATAGAAATGAGTTTAAGAGAATCAGAGAGAGTATGGGAGAGACTAAGAGATTAGGAACGTGTATGGGAGATTAGAGAGACTTAGTAACCAGAGAATAAGATCCAAGAACAAGTTTATGAAGAAGAGAGACTCTCTCAGCTTGAGAACTACAAAATGATCCTAAGAGGCTTATTTATGCCTTTACACAACTCAGATCATAAACCTAGATCCTAAGGCTGTAAATTAAAGATAAATGGATGGTTAGGATGAGAGGAAGCTGGTCTTTGATGTTCTGGTGCTAGCTGGTCGTGGTTGGACTGAATGGAGGGCTCAGATTGCTTCATTTGAATTGGATGGATCAGATGAGTCAAGGCTGTAAAGGTAAAGCACCTTTACCTTTCCAGCTCATACCAACAGCTCACCTTATCCATTTGATTCTTCCTTTGCCTCCAAGACTCCCCAACGGACATAAGGAAAGGATTGGATCAAAGTAAACCGCCCTCACATTGCACATCTTGATTTGGGCTTAACCGGATGACTTGGGCGAGAGTAGTGGGCTGTACGGTCGTTGGTACGGACCTCCTATCCGTACCACTTGCCCTATCTTTGTACATTGCCCTATCTTCCCTCTTGATTGCACCAGACATCTTCATGGCTTGCCCTAGGCCGTACATGCCCGTCCTGAATGCCCTAGCTTTGCACCATACTGCCATCTTCTCCCAAACTCCTCCAAAGCCTTCACATGATCAGTCTAAGTCTTTCCTAGACTTAACTTCACAAGATAACTACTTCAGAACACTTCTGAAGCTTGATTGAACTCTTCTGGACATCTTCTAGAGCTTGCCCTATTATTGTACAAGCTCTATCTTCTCTTCAGTTCAACAGGCACGACTTGTATAGACTAGAACAGGAAGGAACCGCCATGATAAACCTCCATAATAGCTTCAGACATCTCCTTCTTGAAGCGAGAGAGCTGGCTGGATAGATCTTCATGGTTTGGCTTCACGGTGAGACAGACTTGTGACTTGAATGCGGAAGCTCAGCTCAGGTTCTGATGAACCTGGCTCTGATACCATGTGAGATTTTCAGAGCCCTGGCTATGTATGTGTATGAAAACGCCATTAAAGGCAAAGATAAGGTCTTGAACTAGTTGAATAAGAGGTATGATGAAACTAGTATGAACTTGAATCAGAAACAAAGAGACTTTGAGAGATTAAGAGATTAGAGACTAAGAAAGGGGTAGATTAAGGGAATCGGATCAAGAACACACTTTTATAATTATGAAGGAGATGGGGAAACCCCCCCATACTCTCTTGGAGATTACAAAACGTCCAAGACACATCCTTATATAGGCTTTACATTATTGCAATCTCATAAACCTATATCTGATGGCTACAATTAACTTAAGGGAAATGGATAGTGTAGATGAGCTGGTCTTGTTTGTAATATCTGAAGTGTTATGGATAAGGTTAGCTGGCTGTTCACTTTAATTCAAACCAAGGCAAGCTGGCGCCTGATCTCTGATTGGCTCTCCTTAGGCTCCTCTTTATCTTCCCATGTTACTGTCCAGATTCATAGTCAAGGCTGCTCTTCCTTTACAGCAACAGCCAGCCTGTTTCTTTACTAAAGTAGCCAATCACCCTCCAAAGGGATCTTCTTGATACTCCTTTGATGCCTTAGGATCAGAACCTTATCCCTTCGTCCAGCACACTCTTATGCTGCCCTATTCTTGCACAGACTTAGCAAAAGCTTCCCGGGATGTCTGGCTACGCCCTATTTTTGCACCAACTTCATATCTTCTTAAATGGTCGAGTTATGCACTTTGGGATCGACCTGGTACGTACGGATCCGTACGGTCCGTACACGTCCGTACCAAATCCGTACTACCTCACCCTAACATTGCACACTCGCCCATTTGCTCCTCAACACTCTTCTAAGTCTCTCCTAAACTTTGCCCTTGCTTAGAACATCCCTCAGATGACTTCTGGACACCTTTAGACACTTCATAACTCTTGATAGGCAATCTCTAAAGCTCTTGCCCTATCTTTGTACAAGATCCATCTCAACTCAACACCTTTAGCTCCTCCATTCCTTTCTTCAAGTTAACACAAATAAAGCTTCTCACAAAGTGATTCATCCTGGTTTGATTGGAACGACGAAGAAGCTGTGCTATTCCCAAACTGGGAAATTATACACTTTTGTGTATTAGAGCATG
>CALZFW010000846.1:0-27572 GCA_945779075.1 Brassica incana | reverse complement strand
AAGGTAGGGTAACTTCCCATTTGGCTGTGTCCTACTTGTACGGACAGTACGGCCACGGACAGTACGGCCAGTGTACGGCCTGTACGGTCTTGTCTCGGCCTAACTCCTCTTAATGCCTTCTTCTCCTCATTCCTTCTTCCCAAGGTTTCCTAAGCCTTCATAGTTTAACTCCTCATCTCAACACTCCCCCTCAAGCTTAGCTTTGTGAAAGTCTAAGCTTGGATGGCCATGAGATCTTCCTCATTAAAAACCTCACCAAGGAAAACCCATTGGGACAAAAACTTGATGAGGGAAAAAGAGTAAAGACCTCACAGCCAAGAGGATCAGCTCCTTCTCTTCCCAAGATCAATGAGGCCCAACCTGATATGAATGGACTCCATGGTCTTCTGTCTTGCAGCCTTGGTGAACACATCAGCCAACTGATCTTCACTCCTCGTGTAACATGGCAAGATGACTCCTAGAATGATCATTTGCCTCACCTTGTGGCAATCAACTTCAATGTGCTTGGTCCTCTCATGAAACACCGAGTTGGATGCAATGTGAATGGCTGCTTGGTTATCACAATGCATTGTCATTGGCGTGGCTTGATCAATCTCCAAATGCTTCAAGATGCCTTTGATCCATACCAACTCGTTGGTAGCTTCAGCATAGCTCTATACTCAGCTTCTGCGCTTGAGCAAGAGACCACCTTCTGCTTCTTACTCTTCCATGTCACCAAGTTGCCTCCAATGAATGTGCAATAGCCTGTGGTTGATCTCCTGTCTGCTCTATCACCAGCCCAATCTGCATCACAGTATCCAACCACTTCAGTGCTTCCATTGCAACCCATCCATACTCCTTGATCAGGTGAGCCGTTGAGATACATCAAGATCCTCTCCACCATGCGCCAATGATGCTCCTTAGGAACTTGCATGTGTTGACTCACCTGATTCACAGCAAAACAAATGTCAGGTCTAGTTATGGTAAGATAAATCAATTTGCCAACTAGTTTTCTATAGAGTTTAGGATCCTGATAAGGTTTGCTGTCTTCAATCTCCCCCTCTCGTGGGACTTTGTAGCCATCCTCCATAGGCATCCTTGCAGTCTTGCCTCCATAAGCACCTGCACCTTTCAAAAGATCAAGTGTATACTTCCTTTGGGACATGAATAAACCTTCCTTGGATCTACATATCTCAATTCCAAGAAAGTATTTCATTTCTCCCAAATCTTTAATCTCAAACATGGATTTAATGAACTCCTTGGTTGCTATGATACCTTCCTTATCACTTCCTGTGATAATGATATCATCAACATACACAAGAAGTGCAATCATACCTGAGGGAGTTGTGAGTGTGAAGAGAGTGTGGTCTAGTTCAGACTTCTTGAAGCCTCGGCCATTCAGAGTAGTGCTCAGCTTGTTGTACCAAGCTCTTGGTGATTGCTTCAGCCCATAGATAGCTTTCTTCAATCTCAACACATTCCCTCTCTTCACTAAGTGTTCTAGGCCTGGAGGTGTATGCATATATACTTCATACTCAAGTTCACCTTGTAAGAATGCATTCTTCACATCCATTTGCCATAACCCCCATCCAAGATTCACAGCCAAGCTTAATACAATCCGTATTGTATGTAGTTTAGCTACTGGTGCAAAGGTTTCTATGTAATCTTCTCCATAAGTTTGAGTGAAACCTCTTGCTACTAGCCTTGACTTCTTCCTCTCAACCTTTCCATCAGCCTTATACTTGATTGTGAATATCCATTTACTACTCACAGCCTTCTTCCCTTTTGGTAACTCACTCTCATACCATGTATCATTCTTGATCATGGCTCCTGCCTCAGCTCCAACTGATTCCTTCCATTCTTTATCCATGATTGCTTCTTCATAGCTTCTTGGAATATAGTTCTCATCCAAGTTAACCATGAATGCACAATGTTCTTCAGGGTATTGAGCAAAGGAACACACAGCTTGAGAAGGATGTTCCACAGCTTGGGCATTGTAGTACACTCGCGTGTTTACCCAAGAGGAAGGATCCTTTCTAAGCCTTGTGCTTCTCCTCAATACTGGTTGTTCTTGCATTTGAACCGGCTCATCTTGTATATGCGGTTCTTGTGCTTCATCTCCTTGGTCTTGCTCACCTTGATGATGAGAACCTGAGTTGAACTCTTCTCCTTCTTCCCTCAAGCCGACTCCTTCTTGGCCATTTTCTTGAGTTTCAGGTTCACTTCCCCCCTCATGATCAAGGTGAGGTGTTTGAGCAGCTCTACTTGGTTCATTTGAGCTCTCTTCTGGTTGTCTACTTCTTGTGGACTGATCCTGATTCATCTTGATACCAAGACCTTCCAAAATAATCCTTAAGACTCCAGCCTTATCTGATGTAAGGTCCCTCAAGTCTTCTTGATTCTTCTCTTCATAGTATCCTCTTTCTTCAATGAACTTCACATCTCTAGATACAAGTACCCTTCTAGCTTCTGGATCATAACACTTATATCCCTTTTGAGTTGTTGAGTAGCCAATGAACATTGCCTTTCGGCTTCTTGCTTCTAGCTTGTTCCTCAACTCTCCTGGTACCAACACATAACACAAGCATCCAAACACTTTCATATATGCCAAAGATGGCTTGCGCTTGTTCAGTACCTCAAATGGTGCTTGATCCTTCAACACCCTTGTCGGCATTCGGTTGATTAGATAGCAAGCAGTGGATACAGCATCACTCCAGAATCTCTTAGGTACATTGGCTTGGAACATCAATGACCGAGCCACCTCCATCAAGTGCCTGTTCTTCCTCTCAATTACACCATTCTGTTGTGGTGTGTAGGGACAGCTTGTTTGATGAAGTATTCCATGATGATCTAGATGACTTTTGAACGCATAGCTTGTGTACTCTCCTCCATTATCTGATCTCAAAATTTTAATCTTAGCATGATAATGGTTAGTCACATAAGCTTGAAAGTTCTTGAATGCATCTATCACCCTATCTTTTGTTGAAATGAGCTGAGTATAAGAGGAGAAGAGAGGAGGAGTTGGAGAACATGAGAGAAGGTTCAGCTTGGGTGAGTTTTGGGAGTGAGGATCGACCAGGCCGTACAAGACCGTACATGGCCGTACAGGCCGTACAGTTTGGACGGACCATGGTCGACCTTAACTCGACCAAAGGGAACTTATGATCACCCGAGTAAAAGGAAAGTGAAAGAGAAGTTACCTGAGCTTGCACCTATGGATCAGACCGTTGAATAGGAAGAAAAGGAAGTCCAAGACAGGCTGGCACAGCTGGAAAGAGGAAAGGATCTTGCCCAAGATGCCTTGATGCCAAAAGCGTGTAAAGCCTCCCATTGGACAGTTTGAAATGGGCGCTCCTTCTCCCTTTGACTACACATGCTTAACCTATCTGATTCTCGCAAACCCTAGCTCTCTCTCCTTGTATATATATCAACTCATGTCATTAATAACATATTACACAGTTTGAGTCACTCTCTCTCTTGTTCTTGAGTGTTCATCATGATTCTTCACTAATCTCTTCATAATCCAATCTCATTCTCTTATTCTCTAAATCACTCTAACTCTTTCTATAAATCTTATATGGTATCAGAGCCAGGTTACTCATAGCCTGGTGTGTTCATTCCGCAAATCTTCAGCTTCAGTTCAGTACAAGATCACGATCTGAGTTATGCAAGACAAGATGGAAGGAAACAAGGTGCTGGCGGTTCCGGTTACATTAAAAGGTGGTGGAAACTACCTGCTTTGGTCACGGCTGGTGAAGACAGTCATTGGGAGCAAGGGTTTATGGGGTCATGTCACAGATGGAGTCCCAAAACCAGTTGCTATAGATGGAGGATCCACGGAGATAGTTGTAGCCGATCAAGAGAAGTGGGCGCAAGAGGACCTAAAGGTGTTGGCCGTGTTGCAAGGGTCACTTGAAGCTTCAATCTTGGAGGCATATAGCTACTGCGAGACCCCAAAGGCGTTGTGGGAGACGCTTCAGAAAGTGTATGGCAACATCTCCAATCTGAGCAGGGTGTTTGAAGTAAAGAGAGCTATCAACACACTGATGCAAGAAGAGGAGGAGTTCACTAAACACTTGGGAAAGTTCAGGGCCTTGTGGTCTGAACTAGAGATGTTGAGGCCAAATACCAATGATGAGGCTACGCTTATGGAGAGGTGTGAGCAAGACCAAGTGTTTGGCTTGTTATTGACACTGAATCCGGTTTACAAGGATGTGATAAAGCATATGCTGAGGTCCCCAAAGCTCCCGTCCTTTGATGATGTGTGCGCACAGCTACAAAAGGAGGATGACTCTCTTGGCCTGTTTGGTGGAAAGGGGGAGATGACCTCGGCGAATCAGGTTGAGACGGTCCAAGCAAACAAGGTGGCGTATAAAGGAGATGAGAGGAAGTTTGGTGGCAACTGTGACCACTGCAAGAAGCCAGGGCACAAGAGGAGTCAATGCTGGATCCTCCATCCCCACCTCAAGCCATCCAAGTTTGTTAAGGACCGAGAAGGAAGGGCTCATCTCTCAGCTGAATCAAGTGAGGCCGGATCATCAAGGGGAAGCAATGGTGCTGGTGTGAGAGCTGAGGAGAGTGATGTCAAGGCTATGGCATCTCAGCACACGTCCGGGAAGAGCAGTATGGAGCATGAGATGATCAGACGTTCTGACATTGATGCCCTCATCAAGGCTCTCAAGGACAATGGTAGTTCTCTTACTCATACTCTAGGATACTCATATGCTGCGTGTAGTATACCTAGGAGTCTTGAAAACATAGAAACTGAACTGAAAATCCCTAGAACATCTATTGCTAGAATTGAATCACCAAGTGGATTTGCTGTTCAAAACATGATTAAACCTTTAATTGTGGATTCTGGTGCCTCTCATCATATGATAAGTGACACTAGTCTTATAAAAGATATAGAACCAACTACTAGTCATGTTATGATTGCAAATGGTGATAGGATAGCAATAAAAGGAATAGGAAACCTGAAACTATTTGATAAGGAGTCTAAAGCTTTCTATATGCCTGAATTTACATCTAATCTATTATCTGTCAAGAAATGCACTACTGATTTACATTGCAATGTTATCTTTAGTCCTAATGATGTGAAGTTTCAGGATATTGAGAGTCATAAGTTGATTGGAAAAGGAGTAACCAAAGGAGATCTCTATATGCTTGAAGACATTGCTCCTGTTTCTAACCTTAGTTACTCGTTTCAATCTGTTTCTGCTTTAAAAAATAATGCATTGTGGCATGCTAGACTAGGCCATCCTCATGTTAGAGCTTTGAACTTAATGTTACCAGGTGTTATGTTTAAAAATAATGAATGTGAAGCATGTATATTGGGTAAGCATTGTAGAACCGTTTTCCAAAAGTCTAGTACTATTTATGAAAACTGTTTTGATCTTGTGCATTTTGATGTATGGACTGCCCCTTGTTTATCTAGAGAAAGTTATAAGTACTTTGTAACATTCATTGATGAAAAATCTAAATACACCTGGATAACACTCATTAAAACAAAAGATAGTGTGCTTGAAGCATTTAAGAACTTTCAATGCTATGTGACTAACCAATATAATGCAAAGCTTAAGATTTTCAGATCTGATAATGGTGGTGAGTATACAAGCAGATTATTCAAGCAACACTTAGCTCAGCATGGGATTCTTCACCAAACTAGTTGTCCCTATACTCCTCAGCAGAATGGTGTGGCAGAAAGGAAGAACCGACATCTTATGGAAGTTGCTCGGACCATGATGTTTCAAAGCAATGTTCCTAAGAGGTATTGGAGTGATGCAGTCATGTCTGCGTGCTATCTGATTAATAGGATACCGACCAGAGTGTTGCAAGATCAGTCTCCATTTGAAGTTCTGAACAAGATCAAGCCATCCCTAAACCACTTGAGAGTGTTTGGTTGTGTAAGCTATGTGATGGTACCGGGAGAGATGAGAAACAAGCTTGAGCCAAAGAGTATAAGAACTATGTTCATTGGATACTCATCATCTCAGAAGGGATACAAGTGCATTGATCCAAAGACAAGAAGAGTACATGTATCTAGAGAAGTAAAATTCATGGAGAGTAAGGGATACTATGAAGAGCGGAGCTGGGAGGATTTGAAAGATCTATCTCGGGATTCTGATAAGGCTGCGAGCCTTAGGATTATATTGGAAGGTCTTGGGATCAATCTAACCCAGGATCAAGGAGGACGGAACACATCTAGTTCTCCTGAAGCTGAAGGAACATCCCACTCTAATCATGAGAGGGGGAATGAAACTGAAGAAGCAAGCCATCCAGAAGAAGGCTTGAGAGACCCTGATCAGTGTGTGATGATGCAAGATGAAGGGGTTGAGGCAATGGGTGAACCAGAACCTGAAGAAAGTTTACAAGAAGAGGAAGACAATGTGCAACAGCAAGAAGAAACTGAACCAGTCTCAGTCTCATCAAGGGATAATGTCCCGGCTGAAGCACCACTAAGGAGAAGCACACGGTTGAGGAAGGATGCTTCCAACTGGGTAAACACGAGAGTGTACTACAATGCCCAGGCTGTGGAGCATCCCTCCCAAGCAGTGTGTTCCTTTGCACATTTCCCATCTGATCATTGCGCCTTCATGACAAGCTTAGATGAGAGCTTTGTGCCAAGATCATATGAAGAGGCTATGATGCATGAGGAATGGAAGGAGTCGGTTGGAGATGAAGCAAATGCAATGATTAAGAATGACACTTGGTTTGAAAGTGAACTCCCAAAGGGGAAGAGGGCTGTTACAAGTAGATGGATATTCACCATCAAGTACTTGCCAAATGGACAGATTGATAGGAGAAAGACAAGATTGGTGGCTAGAGGATACACTCAAACATATGGAGAGGACTACATAGATACATTTGCTCCTGTTGCTAAGTTACACACCATCAGGATAGTATTGTCCTTGGCTGTGAATCTTGAGTGGGAGTTGTGGCAGATGGATGTGAAGAATGCATTCCTTCAAGGAGAGTTAGAAGATGAAGTCTATATGTATCCTCCACCAGGCTTAGAAGGTCTTGTGAAGCCTGGGAATGTTCTAAGACTAAAGAAGGCTATCTATGGTTTGAAACAATCCCCTAGAGCCTGGTACAACAAACTCAGCACTACTCTGAATGGGCGTGGCTTCAGGAAGTCTGAGTTGGACCACACTCTCTTCACTCTTACTACTCCATCAGGTATCATCTGTCTACTTGTGTATGTTGATGATATCATCATAACAGGTAGTGATAAGATTGGGATAAGAGAAACAAAAGAGTTTCTCAAATCTGTTTTTGAAATCAAAGACTTGGGAGAAATGAAATACTTACTTGGGATTGAGATATGTAGATCCAAGGAAGGCCTATTCATGTCTCAAAGAAAGTATGCACTTGATCTTTTGAAAGATGCAGGTGTGCTAGGAGGGAAGATAGCCAAAATGCCCATGGAGGATGGGTATAAGGTTCCACGTGAGGGGGAGCTTGAGGACAGCAAGCTGTTCCATGATCCCAAGCTTTATAGGAAGCTAGTGGGTAAGCTCATATACTTAACAATCACACGTCCTGATATCTGTTTTGCGGTGAATCAGGTAAGCCAACACATGCAAGTACCAAAGGAACATCATTGGCGCATGGTGGAGAGGCTCTTGATGTATCTGAATGGATCAGCCGGTCTAGGAGTCTGGTTAGGATGCAACAAGAGTACTGAAGTCGTTGGGTACTGTGATGCTGATTGGGCTGATGATCGAGCTGATAGGAGATCAACCACAGGCTATTGCACCTTCATTGGAGGAAATCTAGTGACATGGAAGAGCAAGAAGCAGAAGGTGGTATCATGCTCAAGTGCTGAGGCTGAGTATAGGGCAATGCTGAAGCTCACCAACGAGTTGGTATGGATCAAGGGGATCTTGAAGCATTTGGGAATTGAGCAAGCTACACCTATGACTATGCATTGTGATAACCAAGCCGCCATCCACATAGCCCCCAACTCGGTGTTTCATGAAAGAACCAAGCACATTGAAGTGGATTGTCATAAGGTGAGGCAGATGATTGTCTTGGGAGTGATCTTGCCATGCTATACCAGAAGTGAAGATCAGTTAGCTGATGTTTTCACCAAAGCTGCAAGGCAAAAGACCATGGAGTCCATCCACATCAGGCTAGGGCTCATTGATCTCACAACAAGTGGCTGAGTTCCCTTAACCATGGGCTCTTTACTCTTTTTCCCTCATCAAGGTTTTGTCCCAATGGGTTTTCCTTGGTGAGGTTTTTAATGAGGAAGATCTCATGGTTTCCAAGCTTGATCAATCACCAAGATCAAGCTTGAGGGGGAGTGTTGAAATGAGCTGAGTATAAGAAGAGAAGAGAGGAGGAGTTGGAGAACATGAGAGAAGGTTCAGCTTGGGTGAGTTTTGGGAGTGAGGATCGACCAGGCCGTACAAGACCGTACATGGCCGTACAGGCCGTACAGTTTGGACGGACCATGGTCGACCTTAACTCGACCAAAGGGAACTTATGATCACCCGAGTAAAAGGAAAGTGAAAGAGAAGTTACCTGAGCTTGCACCTATGGATCAGACCGTTGAATAGGAAGAAAAGGAAGTCCAAGACAGGCTGGCACAGCTGGAAAGAGGAAAGGATCTTGTCCAAGATGCCTTGATGCCAAAAGCGTGTAAAGCCTCCCATTGGACAGTTTGAAATGGGCGCTCCTTCTCCCTTTGACTACACATGCTTAACCTATCTGATTCTCGCAAACCCTAGCTCTCTCTCCTTGTATATATATCAACTCATGTCATTAATAACATATTACACAGTTTGAGTCATTCTCTCTCTTGTTCTTGAGTGTTCATCATGATTCTTCACTAATCTCTTCATAATCCAATCCCATTCTCTTATTCTCTAAATCACTCTAACTCTTTCTATAAATCTTATATGGTATCAGAGCCAGGTTACTCATAGCCTGGTGTGTTCATTCCGCAAATCTTCAGCTTCAGTTCAGTACAAGATCACGATCTGAGTTATGCAAGACAAGATGGAAGGAAACAAGGTGCTGGCGGTTCCGGTTACATTAAAAGGTGGTGGAAACTACCTGCTTTGGTCACGGCTGGTGAAGACAGTCATTGGGAGCAAGGGTTTATGGGGTCATGTCACAGATGGAGTCCCAAAACCAGTTGCTATAGATGGAGGATCCACGGAGATAGTTGTAGCCGATCAAGAGAAGTGGGCGCAAGAGGACCTAAAGGTGTTGGCCGTGTTGCAAGGGTCACTTGAAGCTTCAATCTTGGAGGCATATAGCTACTGCGAGACCCCAAAGGCGTTGTGGGAGACGCTTCAGAAAGTGTATGGCAACATCTCCAATCTGAGCAGGGTGTTTGAAGTAAAGAGAGCTATCAACACACTGATGCAAGAAGAGGAGGAGTTCACTAAACACTTGGGAAAGTTCAGGGCCTTGTGGTCTGAACTAGAGATGTTGAGGCCAAATACCAATGATGAGGCTACGCTTATGGAGAGGTGTGAGCAAGACCAAGTGTTTGGCTTGTTATTGACACTGAATCCGGTTTACAAGGATGTGATAAAGCATATGCTGAGGTCCCCAAAGCTCCCGTCCTTTGATGATGTGTGCGCACAGCTACAAAAGGAGGATGACTCTCTTGGCCTGTTTGGTGGAAAGGGGGAGATGACCTCGGCGAATCAGGTTGAGACGGTCCAAGCAAACAAGGTGGCGTATAAAGGAGATGAGAGGAAGTTTGGTGGCAACTGTGACCACTGCAAGAAGCCAGGGCACAAGAGGAGTCAATGCTGGATCCTCCATCCCCACCTCAAGCCATCCAAGTTTGTTAAGGACCGAGAAGGAAGGGCTCATCTCTCAGCTGAATCAAGTGAGGCCGGATCATCAAGGGGAAGCAATGGTGCTGGTGTGAGAGCTGAGGAGAGTGATGTCAAGGCTATGGCATCTCAGCACACGTCCGGGAAGAGCAGTATGGAGCATGAGATGATCAGACGTTCTGACATTGATGCCCTCATCAAGGCTCTCAAGGACAATGGTAGTTCTCTTACTCATACTCTAGGATACTCATATGCTGCGTGTAGTATACCTAGGAGTCTTGAAAACATAGAAACTGAACTGAAAATCCCTAGAACATCTATTGCTAGAATTGAATCACCAAGTGGATTTGCTGTTAAAAACATGATTAAACCTTTAATTGTGGATTCTGGTGCCTCTCATCATATGATAAGTGACACTAGTCTTATAAAAGATATAGAACCAACTACTGGTCATGTTATGATTGCAAATGGTGATAGGATAGCAATAAAAGGAATAGGAAACCTGAAACTATTTGATAAGGAGTCTAAAGCTTTCTATATGCCTGAATTTACATCTAATCTATTATCTGTCAAGAAATGCACTACTGATTTACATTGCAATGTTATCTTTAGTCCTAATGATGTGAAGTTTCAGGATATTGAGAGTCATAAGTTGATTGGAAAAGGAGTAACCAAAGGAGATCTCTATATGCTTGAAGACATTGCTCCTGTTTCTAACCTTAGTTACTCGTTTCAATCTGTTTCTGCTTTAAAAAATAATGCATTGTGGCATGCTAGACTAGGCCATCCTCATGTTAGAGCTTTGAACTTAATGTTACCAGGTGTTATGTTTAAAAATAATGAATGTGAAGCATGTATATTGGGTAAGCATTGTAGAACCGTTTTCCAAAAGTCTAGTACTATTTATGAAAACTGTTTTGATCTTGTGCATTCTGATGTATGGACTGCCCCTTGTTTATCTAGAGAAAGTTATAAGTACTTTGTAACATTCATTGATGAAAAATCTAAATACACCTGGATAACACTCATTAAAACAAAAGATAGTGTGCTTGAAGCATTTAAGAACTTTCAATGCTATGTGACTAACCAATATAATGCAAAGCTTAAGATTTTCAGATCTGATAATGGTGGTGAGTATACAAGCAGATTATTCAAGCAACACTTAGCTCAACATGGGATTCTTCACCAAACTAGTTGTCCCTATACTCCTCAGCAGAATGGTGTGGCAGAAAGGAAGAACCGACATCTTATGGAAGTTGCTCGGTCCATGATGTTTCAAAGCAATGTTCCTAAGAGGTATTGGAGTGATGCAGTCATGTCTGCGTGCTATCTGATTAATAGGATACCGACCAGAGTGTTGCAAGATCAGTCTCCATTTGAAGTTCTGAACAAGATCAAGCCATCCCTAAACCACTTGAGCGTGTTTGGTTGTGTAAGCTATGTGATGGTACCGGGAGAGATGAGAAACAAGCTTGAGCCAAAGAGTATAAGAACTATGTTCATTGGATACTCATCATCTCAGAAGGGATACAAGTGCATTGATCCAAAGACAAGAAGAGTACATGTATCTAGAGAAGTAAAATTCATGGAGAGTAAGGGATACTATGAAGAGCGGAGCTGGGAGGATTTGAAAGATCTATCTCGGGATTCTGATAAGGCTGCGAGCCTTAGGATTATATTGGAAGGTCTTGGGATCAATCTAACCCAGGATCAAGGAGGACGGAACACATCTAGTTCTCCTGAAGCTGAAGGAACATCCCACTCTAATCATGAGAGGGGGAATGAAACTGAAGAAGCAAGCCATCCAGAAGAAGGCTTGAGAGACCCTGATCAGTGTGTGATGATGCAAGATGAAGGGGTTGAGGCAATGGGTGAACCAGAACCTGAAGAAAGTTTACAAGAAGAGGAAAACAATGTGCAACAGCAAGAAGAAACTGAACCAGTCTCAGTCTCATCAAGGGATAATGTCCCGGCTGAAGCACCACTAAGGAGAAGCACACGGTTGAGGAAGGATGCTTCCAACTGGGTAAACACGAGAGTGTACTACAATGCCCAGGCTGTGGAGCATCCCTCCCAAGCAGTGTGTTCCTTTGCACATTTTCCATCTGATCATTGCGCCTTCATGACAAGCTTAGATGAGAGCTTTGTGCCAAGATCATATGAAGAGGCTATGATGCATGAGGAATGGAAGGAGTCGGTTGGAGATGAAGCAAATGCAATGATTAAGAATGACACTTGGTTTGAAAGTGAACTCCCAAAGGGGAAGAGGGCTGTTACAAGTAGATGGATATTCACCATCAAGTACTTGCCAAATGGACAGATTGATAGGAGAAAGACAAGATTGGTGGCTAGAGGATACACTCAAACATATGGAGAGGACTACATAGATACATTTGCTCCTGTTGCTAAGTTACACACCATCAGGATAGTATTGTCCTTGGCTGTGAATCTTGAGTGGGAGTTGTGGCAGATGGATGTGAAGAATGCATTCCTTCAAGGAGAGTTAGAAGATGAAGTCTATATGTATCCTCCACCAGGCTTAGAAGGTCTTGTGAAGCCTGGGAATGTTCTAAGACTAAAGAAGGCTATCTATGGTTTGAAACAATCCCCTAGAGCCTGGTACAACAAACTCAGCACTACTCTGAATGGGCGTGGCTTCAGGAAGTCTGAGTTGGACCACACTCTCTTCACTCTTACTACTCCATCAGGTATCATCTGTCTACTTGTGTATGTTGATGATATCATCATAACAGGTAGTGATAAGATTGGGATAAGAGAAACAAAAGAGTTTCTCAAATCTGTTTTTGAAATCAAAGACTTGGGAGAAATGAAATACTTACTTGGGATTGAGATATGTAGATCCAAGGAAGGCCTATTCATGTCTCAAAGAAAGTATGCACTTGATCTTTTGAAAGATGCAGGTGTGCTAGGAGGGAAGATAGCCAAAATGCCCATGGAGGATGGGTATAAGGTTCCACGTGAGGGGGAGCTTGAGGACAGCAAGCTGTTCCATGATCCCAAGCTTTATAGGAAGCTAGTGGGTAAGCTCACATACTTAACAATCACACGTCCTGATATCTGTTTTGCGGTGAATCAGGTAAGCCAACACATGCAAGTACCAAAGGAACATCATTGGCGCATGGTGGAGAGGCTCTTGATGTATCTGAATGGATCAGCCGGTCTAGGAGTCTGGTTAGGATGCAACAAGAGTACTGAAGTCGTTGGGTACTGTGATGCTGATTGGGCTGGTGATCGAGCTGATAGGAGATCAACCACAGGCTATTGCACCTTCATTGGAGGAAATCTAGTGACATGGAAGAGCAAGAAGCAGAAGGTGGTATCATGCTCAAGTGCTGAGGCTGAGTATAGGGCAATGCTGAAGCTCACCAACGAGTTGGTATGGATCAAGGGGATCTTGAAGCATTTGGGAATTGAGCAAGCTACACCTATGACTATGCATTGTGATAACCAAGCCGCCATCCACATAGCCTCCAACTCGGTGTTTCATGAAAGAACCAAGCACATTGAAGTGGATTGTCATAAGGTGAGGCAGATGATAGTCTTGGGAGTGATCTTGCCATGCTATACCAGAAGTGAAGATCAATTAGCTGATGTCTTCACCAAAGCTGCAAGGCAAAAGACCATGGAGTCCATCCACATCAGGCTAGGGCTCATTGATCTCACAACAAGTGGCTGAGTTCCCTTAACCATGGGCTCTTTACTCTTTTTCCCTCATCAAGGTTTTGTCCCAATGGGTTTTCCTTGGTGAGGTTTTTAATGAGGAAGATCTCATGGTTTCCAAGCTTGATCAATCACCAAGATCAAGCTTGAGGGGGAGTGTTGAAATGAGCTGAGTATAAGAAGAGAAGAGAGGAGGAGTTGGAGAACATGAGAGAAGGTTCAGCTTGGGTGAGTTTTGGGAGTGAGGATCGACCAGGCCGTACAAGACCGTACATGGCCGTACAGGCCGTACAGTTTGGACGGACCATGGTCGACCTTAACTCGACCAAAGGGAACTTATGATCACCCGAGTAAAAGGAAAGTGAAAGAGAAGTTACCTGAGCTTGCACCTATGGATCAGACCGTTGAATAGGAAGAAAAGGAAGTCCAAGACAGGCTGGCACAGCTGGAAAGAGGAAAGGATCTTGTTCAAGATGCCTTGATGCGAAAAGCGTGTAAAGCCTCCCATTGGACAGTTTGAAATGGGCGCTCCTTCTCCCTTTGACTACACATGCTTAACCTATCTGATTCTCGCAAACCCTAGCTCTCTCTCCTTGTATATATATCAACTCATGTCATTAATAACATATTACACAGTTTGAGTCATTCTCTCTCTTGTTCTTGAGTGTTCATCATGATTCTTCACTAATCTCTTCATAATCCAATCTCATTCTCTTATTCTCTAAATCACTCTAACTCTTTCTATAAATCTTATATCTTTTGATGGAATCAGTGTTAACCAGGTGTATTTAGATTTTTCATCAATGAATGTGACAAAGTACTTATGATTGTCTCTAGAGAAACTAGGTGCAGTCCACACATCAGTATGAATCAAATCAAAGCAATTTTCATAAACAGTAGATGTTCTTGGAAACACATTCTTACAATGCTTGCCTAAGATGCAAGCTTCACACTTATCATTTTCAAAAACCACACCTGGTAACATCAAGTTTAAAGCCCTCTCATGGGGATGACCTAGTCTAGCATGCCACAATGCATTTTTATTCAAACTAGAAGCAGAAGTAAATGAGCAGTTATGATTGGAAACAGGATCAAGCTTCTCAAGCATGTATAACTCTCCCTTTGTAACTCCTTTTCCAATCAATTGGCTGCTCTCAATATCCTGAAACTTCACATCATTAGGACTGAATATAACATTGCAATTCAAATCAGTAGTACATTTCTTAACTGAAAGTAGATTTGATGTGAATTCAGGAATATAAAATGCTCTAGTGTTTTTATCAAATAGCTTTAAGTTTCCTATTCCCTTAATAGGTATCTTATCTCCATTTGCAATCATCACACATCCATTAGTAGGTTCTATATCTTTAATCAGGTTGGTGTCACTAATCATATGATGAGATGCACCTGAATCTATAATCAATGGTTTGGATGCATTGCTAGCATGATGGCAGATACAGTTTGATCTATATGCATTCATCCTAGCATTTCTATCAATGTACTGCTCAATTCCAGCCTTACTATCAGTCCTAGCAATCTCAGCCTCACCGTGAGTCATTTCTATAGTTCTAGCAATCAAAGAAGCACCAAATGAATACCCATGAATGTTACCATTATCCTTGAGCATTTTGATGAGTGCATCCATCTCGGACCTCCTGATGAAGTCTTGATCATTGCCTCGGGGATTGCTAGCTCCAGTATAGGTCACCAAAGCTTTTCCATTTCCTTCACGGTTCTCCACCTCAGCTCCTTTGTTGGATGGCCCTGCTCCGCTTGATCCTTCAGTCATATGAGCTCTTGCCTCTCTCTCCTTTATGAACTTGGCCGGCTTCAAGTGGGGATGGAGTATCCAGCACTGAATCTTCTTGTGCCCATACCTCTTGCAATGATCACAGTTCCCATTGAACTTCTCATACTTGTTGTAGCCAGCTTTGTTAGCTTGTGGAGGCTCTTCTCGGTCAGATTGCACAGCATTTGCAAGAGATAAGTCTCCCTTGCCTCCAAACAAACCCATTGAGCCCTGCTCCCTCTGTATCTGAGCACAAACATCCTCAAGGTCAGGTAGCTTCTCGGACCTTAGCATGTGTTGAATGAGACCATTGTAGCTTGCGTTCAATGTGAGCAACAACCCAAAGACCTTGTCCTGCTCACACCTCTCATTTAGAAGCTCTGGATCAACCGTGCTTGGTCTCAACATCTCCAGCTCAGACCACAGTGTCCTGAACCTCCCCAAGTGCTTAGTAAACTCCATGTCATCTTGGGTTAACTCGTTGATTGCCTTCTTGACTTCGAACACTCGGTTCAGGTTAGAAACGTTTCCATATACCTTCTTCAGCGTGTCCCACAGCTCCTTGGCTGTCTCACAGTAGCTGTAAGCATCTAGGATAGCCGGCTCCAAGGAGGCATGAAGGACTGACATTACCATCATGTCTTCTTGTTGCCACTTCTCCACAACACTCTCCTCGGAGCTCTCTGCGTCACCCTCTTGAGTAATCGCCTTTGGAGCTTCACCAGACGTGATATGCCTCGACAAACCCTTGCTTCCCACAGCAGTCTTCACCATCCTAGACCAGACTAGGTAGTTGCTTCCTTTGAATGTCACCGCGACCTTCATCTTCATAATACTTTCCATCTTGAACAGCTTGACGTCTACAGCTTGAACAACCGGCTAGATCTTGTACTGAGAACCCACACTGCCCTCTAGAACAAAGATTTACCCTTGAGTCTTCAAATGAACCTCCCACGGATCACCAAGACACACGCAAAGTACCTTGAGCTTTTGAACTCTCAAGAAACTCTCAAACACACTCACTTGTTCTCTTAAAGTTTCAAACTTGAATCCTTAAGAGAGTCACTCACGAACTCAGATTTCAATCAACCTGGCTCTGATACCATATGAGATTTAAGGATGTAAATGATTATCTGAGTTTAGAAAGGATTATAGAAGAGAATAAGAGATTAAGAGACAAATTAGAGACTAATGGAGAATCATAATGAAATGAGTATAGAGAGAGATTGTTTAGAACTGTCTAATCTTTTATTAATGAGAGAGTTTACAATATATAGACTTTAGATCCTAGGGCTTCATAAGGATAAAGTAGAACAAGCATGTGTAGTCAATGAAGAGAGGCGCGCCTAATTCAAACTGAGCCAATGAGGAGCTTCACATGTGTGACCGGATGGATAAGGTTTGCTTTCCCTTTACAGCTCGTGTCCAGCCTGTCAAGCCGCGTCCGTTATCCTATCTTCAACGGTCTGCTCAGTTACTCCCAAAGGTTAACTCCTTCTAAGTTACCTTTCACCTCAAGGTAGGGTAACTTCCCATTTGGCTGTGTCCTACTTATGATTTTTAGTAATGTTTAGAGTAATCTGAGTGTTTAGGAAAGACTAGAAACAATTTAGTGAAGATTAGAGTATGGAATGAGATTAGGAGTCTAATATGGAACCATTGAGATTTAAAGACTAAGAGAGAGTCTCAAAACTTGCTTAATTTATTAATGAGTGAGGTTACATATTTATAAGGGAGACACAAGGGTTTACAAGAAGGGAAATCGCCACTGTTTAACCGTGTGGAGTCAATGGGAGCCTTTTGAATGATTGGCCAGGATGGCTCACATGCTTATGGCATCTTGGACTACTTTCCAGCCTGTTCCAGCCTGGCACGCGCGTCCCTTATCCTCCTACCAGTCTTATCCCTTCACTAAGCCCTTAAGGTAACTTCTACCTTGTTACGGTTTCACTTGGTCAGGTTGGGTAACTTCTGGTCGAGGCATTTAGTACGGACGGTACGGCCATGTACGGCCTTGTACGGCCGTCCGTACCATGCTTGCCCAAAGTCCCCTCATTCCTTTCTCCTCTTCTCTTCAACACCTTATCTCTTCATATCCATATACTCAACTCATCTCAACACTACTTGTACGGACAGTACGGCCAGTGTACGGCCTGTACGGTCTTGTCTCGGCCTAACTCCTCTTAATGCCTTCTTCTCCTCATTCCTTCTTCCCAAGGTTTCCTAAGCCTTCATAGTTTAACTTCATAGTTTAACTCCTTCATGAACTTTGGCGGCTTGAGGTGGGGATGAAGTATCCAGCACTGGCTCCTCTTGTGCCCTGGCTTCTTGCAGTGGTCACAATTGCCTCCAAACCTCCTCTCCTCTCCATACCTCTTCTCTTCCGGCTTGTACATTGCCTTGTTGGCTTGAACGACCTCAGCTTGGTTTGCTAGGGACAGGCTCCCTTTCCCTCCAAACAACCCAAGAGACCCTTCCTCCTTCTGTATCTGAGCGCACACTTCCTCAAGTGTTGGTAGCTTTGAAGCCCTCAACATGTGCTTGATCAGGTCGTTAAAGGCCGGATTGAGTGTCAAGAGTAATCCGAACACTTGATCTTGTTCCCTTCTCTCCATCAGAGTATCCTGATCAATAGTGTTCGGCCTAAGCATTTCCAATTCAGACCACAAGGCCCTGAACCTCCCCAAGTGTTTTGTGAACTCCACATCTTCTTGCATCAGTGTGTTGATTGATCTCTTCAACTCAAACACACGGCTCAGATTTGTGGTGTTGCCATAGACCTTCTGGAGTGTCTCCCACAGGTCCTTTGGTGTCTCACAGTAGCTGTAGGCTTCCAAGATTGAAGCTTCAAGGGAGCCATGAAGAACGGTTAGAACCAACAGATCATCTTGCTCCCACTTCTCTTGATCCGCCACCACAAGCTCCTGCCCACCTTCTCCATCTTTAGCAACTGGTTTAGGAGATCCATCCGTGACGTGACTCCACAAACCCTTGCTCCCAACGGCTGTCTTCACCAGCCTTGACCACAGGAGGTAGTTTCCTCCCCCTTTCAAGGTAACCGGAACGGACATCTTCTTGTTGCTGCTTGCTTCCATCTTGCGTTTTCTTGGATTGAATCAACAACGAAACTGTATAGATCTCAAACTGAAGCTGAAGAACACACAACGAGAATCCTCAAGAACTAGTAACCTGGCTCTGATACCATATAAGTTTTAAGTATTAGGAAAAGTATGAAGAGAATGAATGGATTTGAGACTGATTTAGACTAGAATCATGATGAACAAGTAAGGGTTTGATCAGGAGAGACTCTCCGTGTGTATGTTTATTAATGAACACAAGTTTACAATATATAGAAGGCTGAGACATAACAAGGGCTAGCTAGGTTAAATGAAAAGCATGTGGAGTCAACAGGCAAGGAGCGTCCGGTTTGAATTGAGTGGCTAAGGAGCTTCACACGCTTTGGTCCTTGGCTAAAGTAGCTTTTACTTTACAGCTAGTGACAGCCTGGATGTTCCTGCCTTATCCCTTCAACGTTCTGATCCAGGAGCTGAGTAAGATGTGTGAAACTCTAAGTTAACTTCACCGGGGTAACTTGTGGTCGACTCAACTCCTTTCATCATCCTGAACTGGTACGGCCTGTACGGCTTCTACATGTACGGATGTCCTGACCTCAACTCCTCTCCATTACTCCATACTTCTCTACACCATCAGCCTATTATCAAGTCTTCCTCTTCAATTGTTTACTCTGTTCAACAATATGGAGAGGATTACATTGAGACATTTGCACCAGTAGCCAAGCTACACACAATTAGAATTGTTTTAAGCTTGGCTGTGAACCTTGGATGGGGATTGTGGCAAATGGATGTAAAGAATGCATTTCTACAAGGAGAACTTGAGGATGAAGTCTATATGTATCCTCCACCAGGTCTTGAACATCTAGTGAAGAGAGGGAATGTACTGAGGTTAAAGAAGGCTATCTATGGGCTGAAGCAATCACCAAGAGCATGGTACAACAAGCTGAGCACAACTCTGAATGGCCGAGGCTTTAAGAAGTCAGAATTGGACCATACTCTCTTTACCCTTACTACACCCTCAGGTATGGTTGCTCTCCTTGTGTATGTTGATGATATCATTATCACAGGAAGTGATAAAGAAGGTATCAAAGCAACCAAGGAGTTTCTAAAGTCTATGTTTGAAATAAAAGACTTGGGAGAAATGAAATACTTTCTTGGAATTGAGATTTGTAGATCCAAGGAAGGTTTGTTCATGTCCCAAAGGAAGTATACACTTGATCTTTTGAAAGATGCAGGTGCTTATGGAGGCAAGACAGCAAGGATGCCAATGGAGGATGGCTACAAAGTACCAAGAGAGGGGGAGATTGAAGACAGCAAGCCATTTCATGATCCTAAACTCTATAGAAAACTTGTTGGAAAATTGATTTATCTAACCATCACAAGACCTGATATATGCTTTGCTGTGAATCAGGTGAGTCAACACATGCAGCTTCCCAAGGAACATCATTGGCGTATGGTGGAGAGGCTGCTGATGTATCTAAATGGCTCGCCGGATCAAGGTGTATGGATGGGGTGCAATGGAAGCACAGAAGTGGTGGGCTATTGTGATGCTGATTGGGCAGGTGATAGAGCTGACAGAAGATCAACAACCGGCTATTGCACATTCATTGGAGGCAACTTGGTGACTTGGAAGAGTAAGAAACAGAAGGTGGTGTCATGCTCTAGTGCAGAAGCTGAATATAGAGCCATGCTGAAGCTTACAAACGAGCTAGTTTGGATCAAGGGCATCTTGAAGCATTTGGAGATAGCACAAGACACTCCAATGACAATGCATTGTGACAACCAGGCCGCCATTCACATAGCCTCCAACTCGGTGTTCCATGAGAGAACAAAGCACATTGAGGTTGATTGCCACAAGGTGAGGCAGATGATTGTCCTAGGAGTCATCTTGCCATGTTATACTAGGAGTGAAGATCAGTTGGCTAATGTATTCACCAAGGCTGCAAGGCAAAAGACAATGGAGTCCATTCATATCAGATTGGGCCTCATTGATCTTGGGAAGAGAAGCAGCTGATCCCCTTAGTCATGAGATCTTTACTCTTTTTCCCTCATTAAGGTTTTGTCCCAATGGGTTTTCCTTAGTGAGGTTTTTAATGAGGAAGATCTCATGGCTGTCCAAGCTTAGTCTTTCACAAAGCTAAGCTTGAGGGGGAGCGTTGAGATGAAGAGTGTCAAGTGAAGAATGGAGATGAGGGTTGAGTAGAATGAAGAAGAGGAAGGATAGGAAGGTTTGGGAGCTTTGGGATCAGCCTGTCCGTACAAGGCCGTACATGGCCGTACATGACAGGACAGGCCGTACAAGATAGGATCGACCAAAGCTCAACCAAACCTCACCATAAGTTATCCGAGTTACTTAAGTAAAGAGGAGAAGTTACCTTTGTTGAGATGAGGAGAAGTTATGGAGTGTTGAAGTTACTTGGGTGGAGAAAGTTACCACAGTAAATATTAGTTACTGTGGTAAAAAGGGTTAAAAGGAAGTTACCTTAGTGAAAGGAGTTACTTGAGAGTGAAATGGGTAAAGGGAAACTTACCAGGAAGAGAGGAGTGTGCGCTGAGGTGAGGATAAGGGTGTGTATAAGGTGGAGAGCCTTGACAGGCTGTGACAGGCTGGAAAGGCAAAGCATCTCAGTCCAAGATGCCTCACACACGCCCACCTTCTCATTGGCTGAGTTTGAAATGAGGAGCCTCTTCCCATTGACTCCACATGCTTAGAATAGTGATCAAATGGAAACCCTTGTATCTGATCTCTTGTATCTGATCTCTCTATATATACATTGTAACCTCATCATTAATAAGACTAATGGAGTTTTGAGTCTCTCTCTCTCTTGTTCTTAATCTCTAATCTCTTTGATTCTCAGATTAAACTTAATCACTCTTTAAATCACTAAATCTAATATGGTATCAGAGCCAGGTTCCTTTAAAAGGAGAGAGTGATTTCGTGGTTCCAAATGTTCTTGAGTGTTCTTGAGTGTTCTTGAGAGTTCTTGAGATTTTTCAAGAGCTAGATCCTTTAAAAGTCAAGTTTGTGTCTGTTGGTGTTTCTTTTGGAGAGTCAGCTTCAAGGGAGTCTCTTTAGGTGTTTGACAAGGTCAGAAGAGGGGTCTAGCTTGTAGTTAAGCTTGGCGTGTGAGATTAGAAGCATTGGAGTGAAGAGCTAGGCTAAAGAAGATGGAGCTGCTTCAATCTGGTACAACAAGGCGTGAAGAGAAGAAAGAGAGAGGGAATGAGTGGGGGTGGTTCTCACAGATGAAAACAACTCTGAACAG
Source organism: Brassica incana (assembly GCA_945779075.1). Classification (NCBI taxonomy): domain Eukaryota; kingdom Viridiplantae; phylum Streptophyta; class Magnoliopsida; order Brassicales; family Brassicaceae; genus Brassica; species Brassica incana. Next base: position 5,983 of record CALZFW010000846.1, on the reverse strand, counting down.
GTGTGGAGTTTGGAGAAACCATGAGAAGGAAGAGTCTTTGAAGGGTAAAGCTGCTGAGAAAGATCAGACAGCAAGAGAAACAAGTGGAAATTGCTTTAGTCTTGAAGAAGGTACACTGCTTGAGAAGATTGAAGATGTTTATGAGAACAAGATCAGTCTTAGGAGAGTGTATGAAGTCAAGAAGGTGATTAGTGAAGATAAACCAGGAAGAGAAGGGTTTAACAACCATGTGAAGAAGCTACAACATTTGTGGGTTGAACTACAAGGGTTGAGATCCCATGTGGATGGGGATACTACACAAGAGCAAGCGACAGTCTTGAAGCTCTTGGCGAGCATGGAGTCATCATATGGGTGGCTGGTGGAGATGGTTCTAAGAGGGGAACAGCTTCCGGAAATGGAAGAGGTCTGTGTGCTTATAAGAAGGGCGTATGAGATAATGAGAGATGATGAGAGGCTAACCATGAGTAGGAGTGAGAGCTCATGGAAGCCAACTGGGAGTAGGAGTGAGAGCTTCCAGAAGCTAACCATGAGTAGGAGTGAGAGCTCATGGAGGCTAACCGGGAGTAGGAGTGAGGGCTTCCGGAAGAAGAGGAGGTGCAGAATGCTATCCAAAGCTTCTATTAACATAGGAAAGGGTAGGAAGAGAGTTGTGGGAGAGTGTTCCTACTCAGCCTACATGGGGGAATCAGTAGAAGACAGTGGGGTGTTAAAAGAGCAGGAGAAAGGGAGTGGAGCTGATGATCGCATCACCAGGAAAGAATGGAGAGTGTTCATGGAACAAGTACAAGCCTTAGCAGCAAGCAGGAAGCATGCTATACAATCCGGAGCTTCTAAACCCATTGTGATTGATTCTGGAGCTAGTCATCATATGATCAGTGATAGGAGGCTTATAAGTGAGGTCAAGGCTGCAACAGGGAGTGTTATGATAGCTAATGGTGCCATGATCCCAATAGAAGGAGTGGGGAAGCTAAAACTGTTTGAGAAGGACACAGCTGCCTTCTACATGCCTCAGTTCACTTCAAATCTATTATCTGTGAAGAAAGCTACCATTGATCTTGATTGTCAAGTAGTATTCAGACCTGATGAAGTGGAGTTTCAAGACTTGAAGACTGGGAGAGTCATTGGCAGAGGAGACAGCAAGAATCAGCTATATCACCTCAACTTGGCTAAGACCTCTAACCCCTTTGATTCTATTTGCTTGAGTAGTACTGCTGAGAAGATTGATAGTATTACTTGGCATGCTAGATTAGGACATCCTCATGCTCGTGCCATTGAATTGATAATCCTTAATATGTCATTCAATCACTTGAGTTGTGAAGCATGCATATTAGGAAAGCATTGTAGGACTGTTTTTCCAACATCTGAGACTACTTATGAGCATTGCTTTGATCTAGTTCACTCGGATGTGTGGACTGCTCCATGCATGTCTAGAGACAGCCATAAATACTTTGTGACATTCATTGATGAGAAGTCTAAGTTTACATGGCTCACATTGCTTCCATCTAAAGATAGGGTGCTAGAAGCTTTTATGAACTTCCAAGCATATGTATCTAATCAATACAATGCCACTGTGAAGGTACTGAGATCAGACAACGGAGGTGAATACATCAGCAATGCCTTTAAGAGTCATCTAGCCAAGCATGGGATTGTGCATCAGACCAGTTGTCCCTACACACCACAGCAGAATGGTGTAGCTGAGAGGAAGAATAGGCACTTGATGGAGGTTGCTAGGTCGATGATGTTTCATGCAAATGTCCCAAAACGCTTTTGGGGAGATGCGGTACAGACTGCTTGCTATCTCATCAACCGAGTCCCAACCAAGATTCTGAAGAATCTGTCTCCATTTGAGGTGCTGAATAAGAGCAAGCCTTTTATTGATCACCTACGAGTATTTGGGTGTGTATGTTACGTCATGACTCCAGGAGGACAGAGAAACAAGCTGGAGGCAAAGAGTACTAAGGCTATGTTCATTGGATACTCTATCACTCAGAAGGGATACAAGTGCTATGATCCTGAAGCAAGGAGAGTGATGGTATCTAGAGAAGTGAAGTTTATTGAATCAAAAGGGTATTATGAAGAAAAGGAGTGGGAAAATCTGAAGGATTTGTCTCAAGCTCCATCTGATAGAGCAACAACACTGAGGGTGATGTTGGAGAAGCTAGGGATAGGGTTATCCCAGGATCAGGAATCTGGAAGAAGAGAGTCTTCCAATCCGACTAGTGAAGCTGAAAGAGCAACTCCTCTTGATCATGAGAGGGGGAATGGAACTGAATCTCATGAGCAAGTGCAAAATCAAGAAGATTCAGGCCAGCATAATCAAGAGGTGACACAGGAAGTAGAGACTGGTGCTCAGTCTAGTGGAGATGGGCAAAGAGAGTCTACTGGCTCAGATGAGAGTGGAGAGTGGGAAGGAGATCCTAATGGTTCAAATGAGAGTGGTGCTCAATCAGGTGAAGATGGGCAAGAGCCACAAGAAGAACAAGTTCAGGAGCTAAGGAGGAGCACAAGGGTGAAGAGAGATGCTTCCAACTGGGTAAACACGAGAGTGTACTACAATGCCCAGGCTGTGAAGCATCCTTCTCAAGCCATGTGTTCCTTTGCAGAGTTTCCAGACGAGCATACAGCCTTCACAGTAAGCTTGGATGAGAGCTATATTCCAAGGACATATGAAGAAGCTATGGCTTTAAAGGAGTGGAGAGATTCAGTTGCTGATGAGTCCGGAGCCATGATAAAGAATGAAACGTGGTATGAGAGTGAGTTGCCTAAAGGGAAGAAGGCAGTGACTAGTAAATGGGTGTTCACAATCAAGTTTCATCCTGATGGAAGAATAGAGAGGCGCAAGTCTAGGTTGGTGGCAAGAGGGTTTACTCAGACATATGGTGAGGACTATGTTGAGACCTTTGCTCCTGTGGCTAAACTTCATACTATCAGGATTGTATTATCTTTAGCTGTGAATCTTGAGTGGGATTTGTGGCAAATGGATGTGAAGAATGCATTCCTTCAAGGAGAGTTAGAAGATGAAGTATACATGCATCCACCACCAGGTCTTGAACATCTAGTAAAGAAGGGTAATGTGTTGAGGTTGAGGAAAGCTATCTATGGTCTCAAGCAGTCTCCAAGGGCATGGTACAACAAGTTGAGTACTACACTGAATGGGAGAGGGTTCAGAAAGTCAGAATTGGATCACACTCTCTTTACCCTAACCACCTCATCTGGTATTGTGGTGTTGCTTGTGTATGTGGATGATATCATCATCACAGGCAGTGATAAGGAAGGTATTAAGGATACAAAGGAGTATCTCAAGGCAAGCTTTGAAATTAAAGACTTGGGGGAAATGAAGTATTTTCTTGGGATTGAGATATGCAGATCAAAGGAAGGATTGTTTATGTCCCAAAGGAAGTATGTGATTGATCTCTTGAAGGGAGCAGATGCCTATGGAGGAAAAGACAGCCAAGATGCCAATGGAGGATGGTTACAAGGTTCCACGTGAGGGGGAGATTGAGGATAGCAAGCCGTTCCATGATCCTAATCTATATAGGAAGCTGGTGGGGAAGTTGATTTATCTTACCATTACTAGACCTGATGTGTGTTTTGCGGTGAATCAAGTCAGTCAACACATGCAAGTTCCTAAGGAGCACCATTGGCGGATGGTGGAAAGAATCTTGATGTATCTGAATGGAACTACTGGTCTTGGAGTATGGATGGGATGTAACAAGAGTACTGAGGTTGTAGGCTACTGTGATGCAGATTGGGCTGGAGACCGAGCAGACAGAAGATCAACCACAGGCTATTGTACATTCATTGGTGGTAACTTAGTCACTTGGAAGAGTAAGAAGCAGAAGGTAGTGTCTTGCTCCAGTGCTGAGGCCGAGTATAGAGCAATGCTGAAGCTTACAAATGAGCTAGTGTGGATAAAAGGGATTTTGAAGCATCTAGAGATTATTCAAGCAACGCCAATGACAATGCATTGTGATAATCAAGCAGCTATCCACATTGCATCTAATTCTGTGTTCCATGAGAGAACAAAGCACATTGAGGTTGATTGTCACAAGGTAAGGCAGATGATGATTCTTGGGGTGATTCTACCTTGTTATACTCGGAGTGAGGATCAGTTGGCAGATGTGTTCACAAAGGCAGCAAGGCAAAAGACAATGGAGTCCATACACATCAGGTTAGGACTCATTGATCTCTCGCCTAAGGACTAGTCTATACACTCTCCTGATCATGTGATCTCTACTCTTTCCTCATTAAGGTTTTGTCCCAATGGGTTTTCCTTAATGAGGTTTTAATGAGGGAGATCTCATGGTTCTTCCAAGCTTGACTTGTTCCACATGGTCAAGCTTGAGGGGGAGTGTTGAGATGAGGAGAAGTTATGGAGTGTTGAAGTTACTTGGGTGGAGAAAGTTACCACAGTAAATATTAGTTACTGTGGTAAAAAGGGTTAAAAGGAAGTTACCTTAGTGAAAGGAGTTACTTGAGAGTGAAATGGGTAAAGGGAAACTTACCAGGAAGAGAGGAGTGTGCGCTGAGGTGAGGATAAGGGTGTGGATAAGGTGGAGAGCCTTGACAGGCTGTGACAGGCTGGAAAGGCAAAGCATCTCAGTCCAAGATGCCTCACACACGCCCACCTTCTCATTGGCTGAGTTTGAAATGAGGAGCCTCTTCCCATTGACTCCACATGCTTAGAATAGTGATCAAATGGAAACCCTTGTATCTGATCTCTTGTATCTGATCTCTCTATATATACATTGTAACCTCATCATTAATAAGACTAATGGAGTTTTGAGTCTCTCTCTCTCTTGTTCTTAATCTCTAATCTCTTTGATTCTCAGATTAAACTTAATCACTCTTTAAATCACTAAATCTAATAACCTTGGCCTTTGTGGATGGATCAGACCGTTGGAAAGGATAAGGGAGAGTCTTGGACAGGCTGGCACAGCTGGACACGGAAAAGCAAAAGGTATGAGCCAGCTAATGAAGGCTCACACGCGCGGCTCACCTCATTGGACGAGTTTGAAATGGCCATTGACTCCACATGCTTACCTTATCCTCTTAGCTACGAAAACCCTAGTCTCTTCTCTTATAAAGTTGTAAACACTCTCATTAATACAATCAAGCAAGTTATGAGTCTCTCTTAGTCTTTCTAAAACTCTCTCTAGACTCCAAATCTTATTTCAGACTTTAATCTTTCCTAAACTCATTCTAATCTTCTCTAAACACTCAGATTACTCTTAACATCACTAAAACTATCATGAATCACTTTGTAAGAAGCTTGAATTAGATACATAAAGTGGTGGAGAATCACCAGGAAGTTGAATAAATCTCATAGGAGTTGGGATGAAGAAGTTATCCCACTTTCAAATAACGTGATTCCAGTTTTCCAGTTTGGGAATAGCACAGCTTCTTCGTCGTTCCAAACAAACCAGGATGAATCACTTTGTGAAAAACTTGATTTGGATACATAAAGTGGTGGAGAATCACCAGGAAGTTTAATAAATCTCATAGGAGTTGGGATGAAGAAGTTATCCCACTTTCAAATCAGGTGATTCCAGTTTCCCAGTTTGGGAATACCACAACTTCTTCGTCGTTCCAACCAAACCAGGATGAATCACTTTGTAAGAAGCTTGATTTAGATACATAAAGTGGTGGAGAATCACCAGGAAGTTGAATAAATCTCATAGGAGTTGGCATGAAGAAGTTATCCCACTTTCAAATCAGGTGAGTCCAGTTTCCCAGTTTGGGAATAGCACAGCTTTGTCGTCGTTCCAAACAAACCAGGATGAATCACTTTGTAAGAAGCTTGATTTGGATACATAAAGTGGTGGAAAATCACCAGGAAGTTGAATAAATCTCATAGGAGTTGGGATGAAGAAGTTATCCCACTTTCAAATCAGGTGATTCCAGTTTCCCAGTTTGGGAATACCACAGCTTCTTCGTCGTTCCAACCAAACCAGGATGAATCACTTTGTAAGAAGCTTGATTT
>CALZFW010000845.1:0-87393 GCA_945779075.1 Brassica incana | reverse complement strand
TGAGGATAAAGAGATGTAGATGAAGAACATTGAAGAACAGAGAGAGAGAGAGAGAGAGTAGATCTGGGAGAAACTCTATTCACTTAAAAATTCAAATTGTGGATCTGGATACAAGTCTTTTAAAGGCAAGTTGGCTCAGTACACAATACACTAAAATATTTATTGTTTAAATATTCAACGGTCTCCTTCTCTCTTCTTCTTCTTCTTTGCTTCTCAAGTCTGGTCTTCTGCTTCTAAACTCAAGTCTGGTGCTTTTTATAAAGTCTTATAAAGCCTTTATAAAACCTTATAAAACCTTATAAGTATTTTCAAGTCTGGCAGCTTAATTTTCAAGTCTAGCTGCTTAATTCTGCTTCATGTCAACACTTTGTTCCTAGGGAGAGAGAAGAAGACATTTTTGATATCTTCATTACTGAATGGAGCGATCAAGCAGGCATGTTGGCTATCTGAACAGTGAAATTTAGCAATGAAGTGATATCCTCCTGAGTAAACAGAGGGTGCGTAGGCGCAAGAGCCAATAAACCCGAGAAATACTCCACACAATGATCTTGGATTTGACTTGGCGATTGAATGGCATTTCCCATAGAATCCTCTAGGAAATGGATATGGTTTATAGCTTGTCTGGAGCTGGCCATTCTATGAAAGTAAGGGGTATTATTATCACCAACCTCAAGCCAAGTGACTCATGACCTCTGATAGAAGAAAGACTCCTCAGCAGCCACTAGAACTGTCCATTTCTCTTGACATTTTATCTCATTTTCAGCATTGGTAGGCGAAGTATCTTCTAAGGTACGAGCCTGAGCTTGTAGAAGATCTTTGTGCGCCTCCATAACTCTTAACTCAATGCCGGAGTAGTTTGATTTACTGAATTCCCTTATTGGGGATTTCAATAGCTTCAACTTTCTAGCCACTCGAAACATTGCAGACCCATGAATTTGCTGAGAGAACCAGCCATTTGCGACTATAGAGATAAAGCCTTCATTCTTGAGAAGATAGTAGTAGAATCTAAAAGGCTTTTTCTGTCTTGGCTGACCTGAGGATAGTGAGACATGCATAGAAGAATGATCTGAGAAGTCTGCAGGTCCAAAGAAACCCAGAGCCAGGGGAAAAAGATTATTCCAAGCATCATTTGCAAGAATCCTATCAAGCTTTTTTGCTATTGGTTCGGTCTTGCGCTTTTTCCACCGTGTGAAGGAGGATCCACGATAATTTAGATCAGTTAATGAAGAATCCAATAGCGCCTGACTAAAAAATCGATTTGCAAGTCCACATTTTGACTTGTTGCAGCTGAGTTCTCCTCTGGCCTCAGTACCTGGTTGAAATCTCCGAGGACTGACCACGCTTTGTTTACTACATGAGGGCTTTTAGCCAACGAAACCATCTCCAACCACAGAGCTTGCCGCAGAACTTCATCATTTGCCGCATATACGAAAGAGACAATCACCGAATCAGAAGCATCAGAGAAGTGAACCTCACAAGTCATCATCTGGAGAGACCTTGAGATCACCGTAACTTTTAAACTTGGGTGCCACATTATCCATATTTTACCCAACTCTGAGAAGCCATAATTGGCGTCAAAAGACCAACCAGGTAGAAGGTCATTTATGAATTTGTGCTGCTTGTGATGCTTAACATGAGTCTCAAGTAGACTCCCAAAAGTATAACTACTACTCTTAAACTACTTCTTAAAACCGCACCAGTGTGATGATTTGTTAAAGCCGCGGATAATTTCAAGGAAGCTCACTCTTCCATAGATAATTCTTTTACTTACCAGGTCGGATATCCTGTCAGGCTATGATGGTTATTATTTAGGCAAGCCAAGTATAAATGCATCATTGTCCATTTCCATGGTTCTCTCGGATACATCATCATATCTACCTTTACCTTTGTATCAGTATAATCATGATAATTTTCCCTTGACTCATCTGTAATCAACCTTCTTTAATTAATCATATGTAATCAAACTATTTTCATAGTAAGCAGCCGAGTCATTGTGCCATTTTTTTCTCTGGCCCATTACTTTCATACTCAAAATCTATGGTGATCATATTTACTTGAACGATGACCCCCCACATCTTTCACTCTCATGATATTGGACCGATGCAAGTGCAACAATGCACATGTGTCTGCATAAGCAAAGGAAAAACCTTTGTAAGATGTTTACAGATTTTTTTGATATTTTAAAATATAAAAATATTTTAAACTTAAAAAAAAAATTAATATTTAAAATATAAAAATATTTTAAACTTTAAAAAAAATTAATTTCGTTAATATTATATAACCCAATTATATTTATAGGTTATTTAATATTAAATTATATTTAATGATATATTTAGGTAAAAACTTGTAAATATTAATACTTTTTATCTAAATATCTCGAATCTTACAATAGATTGAAAATATTTTTTTGGAAAAGGAGATTGGAGCGAGCAAGCTGTTTCAAGGGAGTCGGAGATGGTGAGTGTGATCGGCCGGCTAGACTTTCGGCGAAGTTTCTCTTTCTTCGATGCAGGAAGCGGTGGAGTCTCAAAAGAAGACACGTGTTGTATACGTGTTACTTATGTGCATCATGTTTATCCGTAGGTTTGGTCTCAAGTTGGGCTGAATATATTTTATTAAAGTGGTGAACTGCTTGTAAATGTGCTCTTTTTGGCTTCGTTTTAATAAAACGAAATGTTGACAAAAAAAAAAAAAGCTCATACGTAAAATGCGACTTTCCAATATTTATGATTTTTTAATACGAAACATTTAAATATTTGAGCAAATCAATGTCTAGACGTAAAAGTTGCAATAAAATTTTTAAAAAGGGGAAAAGTTAGTTGCAATATACGCTAATAATGTGGCCAAATCTCTTATATATTACTCAAGTCGCTTACATATTTCTAATGTGAGATTATTTCTCCAATATCTCTCTCGAAATAATAGTGCGTATAACTATTAATCTCGCAGAATCCATTATATCTTCCGAGATAATACTTTATATTTCTAGCAATCTCGAAGAAATTGAGCCGACGTTAAATTATCAATTCGTGGGATGATCGGATTAGAGTCTGAGCCCGAATTAATAAATTAGAATGTGAACTTGCTCTAATACTATGATAAATTTTTTTGGGCTTCTAATTTAATACCAATTGACGGTAAATAGAGTGCTCTAAATTCTTTATATATTATTGGAGTTCCTTTTATATTGCATGTGCTTACTTCGTAGCTTTGTCCCTTATATAAGGACGGAGGCAAATGACGTCAGAGAGATTACGTGCATCGGCTTACGTCATTTTCTGTTTGGAGATAATTTTATTAATTTGTCGTTGATAGGCGGAGTGGTGACGGCACATGATTGATCAACGATGCTTGTGAACGCCATGTACGAAGCCTCCTTTTTTGGACCCACTTTTTTAAATATATTCCTTGTTTTTGGTCATCGTCCGAAAATTCACAAGCGGAAAAGTTATTGGAATCAGAATTTATAAAGAGTTAAAGTGATTTTAAAAGTTGACAGATTCTTAAAAGTTAAATAGAGTTAACAAATATTCTCCAAATTTGTATCAAATACTTGAATTGACTTTTGTAGATTTTATTGATTTTTATGGATTTGCATAATATATTATTTTCAAAATATTTTTTCTTATAAGGTAATGTATACAATCTCTTCAGAACATTTCCAAAAACAAAATCTCGATGTAAACCATATACATAAAAACATCACGTAATTCTGTAATGTTTATTTTGTAGGAAAATTTTATTTAGCAGATTGTGGGTTTGCCAACCGTCAGAAGTTTTTAGCTCCATTTAGAAGTACTCGGTACCATCTACAGGATTTTACGGGCAAAGGTTGTGATCCCAGTAACCAGAACGAGTTATTCAACTTGCGGCATGTGTCTTTAAGAAATGTGATTGAGAGAATATTTGGTATCTTCAAATCTCGGTTTCTGGTTTTTAAATTTTTCTCCTCCTTTCTCTTTTAAGACACAAGCGGAGTTAGTTTTGGCATGTGCTGGATTGCATAACTTCATACGTAAAGAGTGCCGATCAGATGCTTTTCCAGAAGAAGTGATCAATGAAAATTGTGAAGAAGAAGAAGAATATGGAGAAGTAGGCACTGAAGAAGTAGGTATTCTTGAATCTCAGCAACGAGAGTATGCTAATAACTGGAGAAATATGATAGCTTCTAATATGTGGGCCGATGCAGTAGGAAATGAAAGTCAACAGTGATGGTGAGACTTTTATAATTTATTTATTGATATTATGGTTTGGTGTGTTCCCGTAGACACATAAATTTTATGGTACTTTGTGTTATGTTTGGTGTGTTCATGTTCTTAGTTTTTCTTATGATAATAATCAGTCTTTGACTTTTGTGATTTGTGATTTTTTTGAAACACCATTCTTATGATCAATGTGAGTTTGGTTTCTTCATCATTATTGAATCAAACGGTTGTTTTATCAAATAAGAAACTATAAAAATATAATGAATTACAGATCATGTGAGTTTAGTTGATTCACAATTATTGAGTTTGGTTTGGTGTGTTAACGTGAGTTTAGTTGCAATATGTGCATGTTTTTTCTTATTACACAGATTTCAAAAATCTTATGAGAATAGATGATATTTTCAAAGTCTAGTTTTATGAGTAAAAACATAAGGAATTCACCTCCCAATAACAATAGAATTCATTAGAATGATAAAATCCATAATAATTAAACTTTATGAATAACAAATGATTTGAATGAAATTTAAAAGTTTTTAAACCAATAACAATGGATTATGATAAGACTTTTTAAATCTGTAAACCAATAACAATGGATTCTCAAAATTTTATAATTCCTTTAGAATTCTTAAACCAATAACCCCCCTAGGTTACTTTGTAAAATCTAAAATGTCCAGTTTCCAAATAGATCTTTTAAATATAACATTTAATATAAAATTAGTTATTTAACCTTAATAATGCAAGTTTCAATCTTTCCAATAACCGTTAGACAATTGTATGTTACTCAGTCTTAAATGTAGACAATAAGACCGTATCCAATAGCTCACTGTATTTTTTACTCTAAAATAGAATAACTCTATAATAAAGTTTTGATATACTGCAATGATATTTTATTTTAAAATAGAAAATAAAGTAATGAACAAAAAACAACAACTTATTCTATATATAGAGTAAACCCATATTTTATTTTATTATAGAGTAAAAAATAAAACATCATTGGAGTATTTTTACTCTAAACTCTATTTTATAGTGAATAGAGTGTGATTGGAAATGTCGTAAAAAAGGTGCAAAAGTAGCATAAATCTATTTTGTTCTATTCCATTATACTAAAATTATCAAATGGTCTAAAATATAATACTACAAACTGAAACGGTTATATAATCTATGAGAGACGATGCAACACAAAAGAAGAACGAAAAAAGAGTTTGATGAACGTAAAATCATCGTTTAAGGAGGCTCTTTGGTAAGATCAACTTCAAAGAAATAAATATACTCAACGTATTCAATTTGATGAAACAATTCAACTACTCGTGGAAGCTCTTTCCTAAGATCAACGTCAACACGACCAAATTACTAATAAAACCATAAGTTTCTTTAGGTTTGATCAGATTATTAGTAAAATCGTAAGCCTACTACCAAGGTATAACCTTGCTGATGATGCATGCTAAGAGTAACAAGAGTTAAGTGAGTCCAAATTTATAATGAATCTAAAAAGGAGAAATAGCTGAATATGGAAAAGTCCATTGAGGAACACTTACATACCATTCCTAAGTATTCACTCGAAATACAAACAATTAAAGACCTAGAGAGTGGATTGTCGTGGACCTAAGTATCCAATCGTCCTTATGTTCATTATCTTCCTAATCCGAATCCGGATCCAGATATTAGAAATAATACTCAGCTCTTCTTGAAATTAAAATCACAACACTCTCTCCTCTTCATAGTCCTTATTTCCTCACTTATCATTGAATCAAATATGAATTAATCTTCAGGTTATCCTCCAAATTATCCATATATCCAACAGCTATTCAGTTACCATTAGCCTCTTCGTTATACAATTTAGTTATCTTTTTAGTCGTAGTGGAAAAAGCCTTCACAGGGGCCGTACACAAGTCTGCCGCCAATTGGTTATCTGACCAGGGATGCGGCTGCTGGTGATCCTGTTGTAGCTGCAGTGGAGACGGAGTCCAAAGGCGATGGATTTTGGTCATGGTGATTTTGGAGCCTTTTGAGTTGCAGAACTGCACAGGCGCGTCAGATGTCTAGCTATGGATGGAGACCTTCCCACCGTTAGATTGTGCCCATCTTTTGACACTAGGTAGAGATTTGAGTTAGCTATCCGATGCCACCGGTTTGAAGTCAATCAGCATCGAGCATCCTGTATAAGAAGTTATGCCCGTTTTACTGAAGAGTGGTCAGTCTGCCTCGCAAGAGGAAGCTGTCGAGGAGATGAAGGACTGTTGATCGATGACACAGCATTGGTGTCGATCGACAGTGATGCCAGAATATGGGCTGAGCATATTTTAAGGCCGTTGAAGCCCAGAAGCAGCCCCAAATTACCAGAATACCCTTGGACGACCAGAAACCTTATTTATGTTATTTATAAGTCATTGTTGACGGCTACGCTATATAAGCTTTATTTCATTGTTCTTAGTTAGGATAGAAAGGAGGAACTCTTTCAGAGTCCTCCTGGAACTCCATTGTCTTTGGTTTTAATATCTATTTCTTTTTTATATCTATTCATCTATGATTTTCTGTGACAACTTCATGCTTGAATAGATCCACCTGTTAGGTTTAGGGTTATCAGATAGGATGAGGGATTAGCCCCAACTATAGACTGTTGAGTTGTGGTAAGTTTCATTAGAATTGTTCATTAATGCTTGTTTCTAGATTAGCTACCTAGAACTTGCCCTAGGATTGATAGATAAAAGCGAGAGCTTCATTCACATCCTGAAAACATTCTAACTAAGCTAAGTTTCTCGTTACGAGCAAGGCGAGAGCTGATCTAGTGAGCTTAGTAAGATACCATTCAACCTGTACATAAAGCTTAACTAGAAGCGCGTCGATCGATATCATTATTGCATAATCGATCGACGGAGCGAAAGGTGTATCGATCGATATCCCTATAGGATTATCGATCGATATCCCTATAGGATTATCGATCGATATCCCTATAGGATTATCGATCGACCCTTTCTATTGATCGACATACGATAGTTGAGATCATTAGGTCTAGTTAATAGACAAGTCAAAACATGCGAGAGCTGATTGACTTGTTGATTAAGTAGTTGAGCTTTACATTATCATGCATGCAACTCATTAGGCATCTGTAGCAACCATCCTTCCATCAAACAACTCTTTGCCAAGCTGAACAATTGGCTTGTTCAACTTGTTTACTGCTTTATTTATTGCTTTGCATTAATTATTTACCGCTTTATAAACTATTAGTCTAGCTTAATCATAAACTGTTTAGATCAAATTGGTTCCCTAGCTCCCTGTGAATTCGATCCCTAAGTACTACAACTCGACCTCTTATTTGAGAGAGTATAAATCACTCCTTAGGGTAATTTGAGTGATGTCAACGAGGATTTTCGAGAAGACGGCGCCTTCGACTTCCAATGCGATCACCAAGGCATCGCCGTGGGGCATATCGAGCTTTATAGTTTCGTGCTCGTAGAAAATCACGATTTCTCCTTTTTGTATCGTATCTTCGCAGGCGATGATGGTGGAATCGTCAGTCGCTTCTCGCGAGGGCGCAGGATTGCTCGTTGGGAACATCAACTTTTCTTGATGTGATCGGCCTCATCGATCTGAAGAGGTCGAGATCAATTGATTCGGTGCAGTCGGATTGAATTGGGGTAGGGTCCATAGTCGCGCTTAGGAAACTTAGATCGGTTTCCTAGAAAAGATGTTTTTCGTTTATATTCCCCACAGTCGGCGCCAAAATGTAGAACCTAAAATCTACACTAAGTATTTGATAGTGATCGGGGTTTGATCTAGGGAAGACAAATGATGTAGGCAACGATATCTTTAGAACACAACGATGTTAAACACTTTCCAGTAGGTAAAGATGGACTTTATTGATGAATAAGATCGAATACAATGAGTTAAACTAGATCGAGTGATACAAATGAGATCCGTAAAGAAAGAATCTAAGATTGGGATGAAACAAGGTCGATGTAAGTGTGTAGTTCTCTTTAGGGTTTTCAACGTGTCCTTCATGTCCGTTCTTCTTCCTTTATAGTAGGTCGACCTCGTGATCTTCGTAACTGCTCCAGGGCTGTTTTGCGATCTCCGGGACCTCGACTCCTTCGCTTTCGAGCTCGATTGCTTCCTTACGGCCCATACCTTTGATCGCGGCACATTAATGTATTGACCGAAATTAGGTCAAACAATTAGCACCTAATCATGCTCTAGCTCCAATCTCACTATTCTCCAATCTCAACTCTGTCTTTCACACTTCTCTCTCTCTCTCTCTTTTATTAGCCCCTCACAGATTCAGAGTTGATCTGACCACCCCTTGCATGCGCCACTGACTCACTAATACCTGACAGTTTACGACCAAAGTTCAACAAATAGTTCCTCTGATCATCACTGGCATGACGGAGACTCGCTTGTAGAAGCTCAGCAGGCATCTCCCTCTTTATAGCCACCTCCAAAACATCCCCTGCATTCCCTTGGTTATGGCTTCGGACCGTCTCATACTTGCTCCCGCAGTATGTAGTCAGAAGCTTGAAGAACTCATCAAACGAAGCTCTCCAGAGACCATCATGTATGACTACTACTTCAGCAACTCTCTCAAGAAGAGATATCAACACAACCGAAGCACCATCTCCAGCACAACTTCCAATAGGACGCAGAGATGGCTGCTCCGAAGAACAAACAACAACAACAAGATGCTCCTCCTCCAAATGTTTTCCTACGCCAGGAGAAGAGTCAACAACTTCTAGCAAGGCACGTGGCCTGCGGATACAAGGAAGTGTCTTTCCATGAGCATCTTGTGGATGGTGTTCAGAGCTATTACGGGACAGAGGGTGGTGGTGGTGGTCCTTCAACTGAGAAGTGTTGGAGTTGGTACATGGTGACTTGTGCGGTCCGATATCACCATCAACACCAGCAAACAATAGATATGTATTCGTCTTAATTGATGATTACTCAAGATATATGTGGACGATGCTGCTAAGAGAGAAGAGTGAAGCGTTCGATCGGTTCAAAATGTTCAAGGAGTTCGTGGAGAATCAAACGAAGCTACAACTCAAGAATTTTCGCACCGATAGAGGAGGAGAGTTCACATCTTCTGATTTCATTCGTTTTTGTGAAGAAAACGGTGTAACTAGACATCTCACCGCATCGTATATACTATCAACAAACGTAGACGAAGAACCAGGATCATTCAAGCTTCCTCATATTGATGTTACAGAAGAAGGAGATGGTGATGAGCATCAAGATCACCAACACCACGAAGAGCAAAACAATAATGAAGAAGAAGAAGTTGTAGACGCAGGTGAACAAGAGCAACTAGCAGAGAACAACGATGCAAACCAAGACCAGCATGTAACATCAAGATATGGTCGTAACATCAGAAAACCAAAGCGGTTCGATGATTACATCCTACTCGCTGAAGTTGAAGGTGGCAGACTCTTGCTCACCATCGATGGTGAACCAGAAAGTTACATCGAAGCTGCAGTGATACAAACTTGGATCGATGCAATGAAGGCAGAGATCGAATCTATCATCAAAAATAAGACCTGGAAGCTCGTCAAGAAGCCGGCAGGTGTGAAACCGATAGGTTTGAAGTGGATCTATAAGATCAAGAGGAATGCAGATGGATAGGTGATCAAATACAAAGCAAGGCTAGTTGCAAAAGGTTACGTGCAACAACAAGGCATAGACTTCGACGAAGTATTTGCACCAGTTGCGTAGATAGAAATCGTACGACTACTCTTGGCGTTAGCAGCAACTAATGGATGGGAGATCCATCACTTAGATGTGAAAACTGCGTTCCTGAATGGAGACTTAAATGAGGATGTATACGTTACTCAACCAGAAGGCTTTGTGAAGAAAGGAAAGGAGGATCTTGTGTACAAACTTAGCAAAGCACTATACGGTTTGCGTCAAGCTCCGAGAGCTTGGAACATCAAACTCGACCGTGTTCTCAAGGAGATGGAGTTCACGAAGTGCACCAAGGAACCTGCGGTATATCAAAAGAAACAGAAGGGGGAGCTTCTGATCATAGCTATATACATCGATGACTTGTTTGTAACAGGGACTTCGCTCAATGTTATCAAGCAATTCAAAGATGATATGTCAAGAAGATTTGAGATGTCAGACCTCGAGATGCTTACATACTATCTTGGTATAGAAGTAACGCAAGGAGCTGATGGCATTCACATCAAACAAGAAGGATACGCGCAAGGTATACTTGTCAAGACGAAGATGGAGTCATGTAACTATACTCACGTTCTGATGCACACGAGTTTGAAAGTATCAGAGGCAGAGGAGGAGCCTGAGATTGATGCAACATTGTATCGAAGCACCATAGGATGCTTAAGAGAGAGTCATAGAGAAGCAGTGAAGCATCTATACTCACGTTCTGATGCAACGTCTTATCGAAGAAATGTGATGCACCTATTAACGGTCTATGGAAGTTCATCGGAGTTAAGAAGATCAACATTCCTAAGATTCAAGTTGGAATTAAGGGGGAGAATGTTGGATAATTCCAATTAACTTGAGGAGCAAGTTAACTCATTAAAGTGAAGTTTGATGGGTTAAGGAAAAAGGAAAACATATCGAGCTTAGGAATGTTTCCATATTATTATTAGGAAAAGACGTAGCTTCGCCATTAGGAAAAGATGTAGGTTTTTCCTATATAAAGAGTTCTCATGGAGAGATGTTCCATTAAGAGAAACACATTGAAAGGTTTAGTTTTGAGAGAGTTTCTAAATCTAATAAGAAGAGAAGTTCTTATAATCTTTGTGTTTGTGCAACTTTAATTGGTATCAGAGCGGTTGACGAGAAATCTGCAAGAAGACCAAAATACCCTTCGAGTAGGAACGGGACCCATCGAGTTAGGATTGGGAGGTGTGTGTTGTAGAGATCAAGTCAAAAGATCCTGGAAGTCAGTTGTGGGACACGAGATGGATCACTTAAGTCCCACATTGGAGAATTAGACAAAGAGAGTCTAATATATAAAGAGATGTCCAACTCTAATAGTACGAGTCCTTTTGGGAATGAAACCAAAAGTAAATCCATGCGGGCCAGCCAATTAGGCCCAAAGTGGACAATATCGTACTAATCGTATAATATAGAGTTGGACATGGGCTTAATATATTAGACTCTCTTTGTCTAATTCTCCAATGTGGGACTTAGTTTGTTATATCACATTACTTAGTTTGTTATATCACAAGAAGGGTAGAAGCGAAAGATAGCTCTAGAGTTCTTGGCAAGGCGAGCTTGGTGGTAATAATCACTGACATAAGGATCGTTGCTGTGTGAATTATTAGAGTGTTGCATCTTGAGTATACTCTCTATCTCTTCTGAAGTCATGTACTTTGATCTAAACTGCAATAATCCACTTTCACTTCTCTGACTAGCTGCGTCTGAGATGCATGCCTTTGTTGTTCTTTCTACTTCTATGAGATGACGACTTATGTTTGTGCTCCTTACGTGATGATGGTGAAGGATATGAACTGTACAGTTGAGACTGTAACGCCGCAAGCTGAGCATATCTGTTGGTGGTGAAAGTGGATTCTGATACAATTTTGATAACAGGAGTAGCGACCACTTCATCATCATCATCAAGACCTCCCAGTGACAATTTCGTCAAGCTTTTGCCCAAAAAAACTCATACTGAGATGCATCAAAGAGCTTACTATTTGAATCTGCAGAATATAAAACACAACCATTAATTTCAGCAACCAATCAATGTTACAAATACATGAGTTAAAGGTTCTCCCCCGGCGGCCATAACGATCTGGAATTTCTATCAAAGGTGTAAAACATGTGAAGCATAAGAACAACAACTACGCAAACATGCAATCCAGTAAAAAGAAGCATCAGATCCCGTAAACACATAATCTCTAGAGAAATAATTAAGACAAGATGACAACCAAAGACGGTTGTAACCTCAGTGACATACAATTATTTAGCTTAAAAAATAATCTCTTTCTGTGCTTCGATGAGATAAAAGAAAGTAAAGAGGGAAGGGAGTGACCTGAGGAAGCGCGAACAAAGTTGTACAAGTCCCTGGGATCGGATCTCTCCATGATCGACAATTAGACAAGAGCGAGGTTTCGGAAAGATCACAGGAGACGACACAAGGAAAGAAAGACAAGACGATCTTCTTTCCCTCCCTTGTCTCCCACTACCAGGTTTTCCAAACCAAGTACACATTCAATTTTCTTTTTATTCAGTAAATGGTTAAGAAAAAACATGGTGACATAATTTATGAATACTTGGAATGAAAGGAATTAAAAAAAATGGAATGCAGTGAACGGAATGGTGGAAGTTCGGAATAGTACAAAACGGAATGAATAATCGCAGGAACACATTTTTGTAACATAAATGATAACTTTTTAAAGGAATGGAATGGAATGAAATTAACTGGTTTAAATTAAATGATTAAGAGTTTTATCTAGGGGTGGGCAAAAAACCCAAACCGAACCGATCCAAACCAAACCAACCGAAGTTAAACCGATCCAAACCAAACCGTGCTCTTTACATAACCCAATTGGTTCATGTTTTACTCAACCCGAATGGTTTGGTTAGGTTTGGTTTGGGTTCAAACCGAACCAAACCAATAATCCAATATATTTTTATCTATAAATAAATATATATATATATATATATATATATATATATATGTTAACATATTGTAAATTTTAGTTAAAGTTTCGTTTTCCATTTTTTCTTAACTTCCATATATTTTTTAAAAAGTCCAAATATGATTCAAATAATCTTAAAACCTAAAGATTGTACTGAAAACAAAACCTAAAAACTATAAGCATCTAAATCGTAGCCATCTCGTTTCGTTCGTCTTCTCCAATTTTCATTCTCTAAATTATGTAACAAAGTTATTATAGGACCAATAAAAACAAAAAGGTAGATGCAAATAGTCTTTTAGTTAATAGGTTTTGGAATGCTTACAAGTCTTTGTTACGCTAATTAGATTACAAATAGTCTGCTCTTTGCTTAGTATGTATTTATTCTTTCGACGTGGTTAACAGTTTTGTCAACGAGCTTTAAATTGTTTTTTGTTTCATAGATTTTTAAAGAAAACCAAACTAAATCTAAACCAAACCGAACTAAACCGAAACAAACTAAACCTAAACTGAACCCAAACCAAAGCTACTTTGGTTTTAATTGGGTTGAGTTTTATAAAACCCAAATTAACTGAACCCAAACCGAACCCGAAACTAAACTGATATGCCCACCCCTAGTTTTATCAATAGATTAATAAATTATATAGGCCGTAGAACTAAAATTAATAAAAAATATCAAAAAGAAAACAAAAATATTTATTTAAACTTTATACTAAATCTATTTATTGTTGAAACTAATATATCTATCGCTGGAAACGATGCATACAATGTTTAGCAATCCAAATATCCTTAGCAATTTTTTTTTTTGTAAAAAAAAAGGTGTTTTCACCTCTTTGCCGGGAACCCAAGCAATGTAAATAGTCCCTCCCAGCGCGAATCGAACCCGGGGGGCGGAAGTTACAGCCGCAACCCCTTTACCACCAGAGCTGACTCGTTCTGGTTATCCTTAGCAATTTGATCACGAACAGCATTCAAATAAGCTCCAGCTACCGTATCATCCTCGTTTCGAACACTCTGATCAGCATTTATATCATCATTAATATTTTGATTACCATGTAAAATATCATTTCCTACTTCTGCCTCCTCAAACTCAAGATCTCTAATATTGCTTCGACGGATGAAATTGTGAAGCCCCATTGTAGCAAATATGACCCATCTTTGTACAGAAATACTATATCTTGGAAATTCATTTAGCACCCTCCATTTTTTTTTTCCAAACTCCAAATGTCTATTCAATTACAGAACGGAGGGATGCATGCCATCTGTTAAACATCTCTTTGCTATTCCGTGGCGCTTCACCATTCAAAAACTCTTGTAGATGATATCGTGTACCACAATTACGCTGTTTCCGGTACGGTGCTAAGTAACCTCGAGTATTGGCATATCCAGAGTCTGCAAGATAATATTTACCTTCTGGAGGTGTGGGAAACATAGGATCATCCCGAATTGCTGTAGCTAACACTCAGTGCGTCATGGGCTGACCCTGCCATCCCGACAAAACAATATGTAAAAAGCATATCTTTTTAACAAGACGTACGGTTTCAATAAAATTTATAGAACTATAATACTCAATCATTGTTTAGCCAATTTCCTGAACAAATACTTAATTAATAAGAGCATCACTAGTGACAATATCTAAGCTTATATATGTTTTTCAAAATGAATTTAAACATGTACATTTTTAAAATATTTGTATTTAGCTAAAAGTTATTTGGCCATTGTTGGAGTGACGACCCAAAAAAACGACTATTATTCATTGTTGTATCATGTAGTAAAATGCTATTCAACATGATGTTTGGTGATTATCAAAATTTGATCTCTTTATTGAAAGCAATGAATAGAAAATATTTTATTACAAAACTTAAAAAATCATTAAAATAAAGTAGATTAAAACCCCGAACTCAAACCCAACGAATTGGTTCTTTCCAAGAACCCCAAGTAAAGATGAAAAACTAGTCCCAGAAGATCCAGCCATTTGTGAATGACCAATACTTGGTGAAGCGCTAGTGGAAATTCCAGCCATTTGTTAATGACCCATTCGGGCAGAAGACGTTAAAGTGTTAGACGTCTCTCTTATTTGATGATTTGACATGGATCACCATATCTATCAACACCACTTAGCCTTTCTAAAAACCGAATTTTATTTTCTTCACTTCGTAATTTCATAAAGCCATCTCGAATTTCCTCATCTTTCATCAACAGTCCACTTGCAGCCCACCAAAAGCTTCCCATCGGTACCACATCTAATGTTTCTAGTAGAGCCAAAGCATCTCCAAAAGTTGATTTCTGGTGGTTTCATGACCGTAAAACATCTAATAAGTTTGTTCGGGACTCTTCCACACGCTGAAATCCACTTCGGATTTGTGTCTCGAAATTAACTCTTCTTCTATTCATACGCTTAGTAGATGTACTTTGGACACGCAAAATTGACTTGTTTGCACGAGGTGGAGATCGATGTGCTTCTTCTCTAGTGGGAAATTCATCATCTGAAGCTAGGAGGCTAATCGGTTCAGAAGGAATTCGGATTCCACTATCTTCTGCAGTTTCTCCCACTGTTGTTTCATCGGCACTAGCTTCCTCCGTTTGCATTTGCTGGATATGTTCACCGAGCATGAATGGTGAATAACGTTCATCTTGATCCAAATCATGTTCACCATAAATTTCATCAAGTAGCTCTTTGAAAGGAAGAGGTTTGCTTTGCAACACTCGGTATAAATTTTCCATTAGTTGTTCCAGCCTCCTACAATAATTTTTATGTAAAAATTATTACCCATCTTCACAAATACGTGTAGTATATGTTTTATGAACATTTTGTGAAACTTACAGCAATTCGATCGTCCCACCATGAACTTGGCATCTCTATTTGTTCCGTCGTAGGATTAACTCGAACTCCGGTACGGTTGATTAACATATTGTAATGGTGTCGTAGCCGGCGCATGTAGTCTAGTCTATTTCTCATCTCTGGCTCATAAATAATCTTATCTCCAGTCATTTCAAAATATTTTTCTTCTATTCTTTTCTTAGCGGGATTGTCTGGCAGTCTTATTGCGTAGTCCTTGGCTTTTAACTCAACGTTCACTAGGTTGAGTAAAAATTCGGTTTTTCTTGGGATCCAATAGTTATACTAAAATAATTATAAAAATATATGTTATATATAGTTCCCAATATAAAAATAAGCTAAATTTATGTTAAGAAAACTTACTTTTCCTGCACGATTTGCTGGTGTTTCATCAATGGATTTGTCTTTGCGATTAAGTCGACCTCCATTTCCTTCACGAGTTGTTGATGTTTCACCACTTGACTTATCTTTGCGATTTAGCCGACTTTTGTTGCCTGATTTGCTGCTTCTATTTATCATATTTCTGCTGAAAAAATAGCCATTATTAAAAAGAAAAAGAAAAACATGTTGTTTTATACGTTGTAGAAATCATTATAGCTAAAGAAAAATAGAAACTTGAAGTGTTCTTCCCGTAAGTAACTAACGATTTGCAGTAAACATGTAACAATGAGTCAACCATCTTTTTTTTTTTTTGTAACACATTCATTCATTCATTCAAACTTTAAAGACCCCTAAGGGTTGAGTTCAATACAATAGTTTCAAGGCGCAAAGCTTTCTTAGCCAAAGCATCGGCAGCTTTGTTTTTCTCCCGTGGGATCCACCTGAACTGAATCAATTCAAACTCTGAGATTAAGGCAACAATGTCAGAAATAATGCCATAAAGTTCTGGACTTGGTTTCCTTGAGGTAATTGCTTTGACAAGCAAACCTGAGTCTGTTTCACATCGGAGGCGTTGGATCCCCAACTCTCGACATTTCTGGACTGCTTCGCGCATGGCTAGTGCCTCCGCTACCAGAGGAGACGCCACGTAGTAGCAGTGTGCACCAAATTCTGAACGCTCTGAGTTCTTTTGGACGGTCCATCCAAGGCCTGCAAGTCATGTGTCTGCTCCCCATGCTGCGTCTGTTTGTAAGCAGTGGCAATTCTCTACTGTTGTCTCCACTCTAGAGTTTCTTCGGGGGTTGTTGACAGTTGGTTCCTGTGCATTTAGCCATTCTCTCGCAGCAGCTACAGCCCGGGTGATGACATCTTCTGGTGAGGCCGTTTTCTTGTTGAAAACCAATGAGTCAACCATCTATATATTAAAATGTCATCCTTGTTTCTGCGTAAAGAGAAATATTGACCAACGAATAGATTCTGCTCAACTTTCATATGTAGCCAAAATAATATTTTACTCTCATCAATAGTAAACACCGATATTTAACTCAAAAAAATTATACCAGTGAGGAAAGGAGATGATAGTACCTTGTAGAAGAGAAAGCAAACTTGATTTGTTGGTCTGGTAATGTACGTAAGATTGTTTAAATAAAGAATAAGAAGTTGCTATTATCTAGTTCAAGGTTGTAACAGATCGTAAGATTCTACCAGAAATTTCAACTTCAAAATCTTAATTAATCTACTATTTAAATGCCATAATTACGATGGATAATATCTAAACATAATTAAAAATATTTTTTAACTTAATTTTCTTCCATTCCATCTCATTCTGGTTCTTTTTTTCTTCTAAATGTTTTATCACTGCATTCCTTCTTTTTCCACTTATTCCACGGGAATCAATGGAATGTGATCTATTTTCTATTTCATGTAAATGGTAATTTTTTTGGAATTTACAGGAATTGGCCAGATTCCTATTCCAAAAAAACACACATCCAGTTGCAACCAAATCCTTTACTTACCTAACTGTACGTAAACTAATGTTTAATATTAAAAAAATTGACAAGTAAAGAGAATTTTTGGATTGTTATAAAATTCAGAAGTAGATAATCAGATAACAATTTTTTTAGCAAAAAAATTAGTATCATTTGTTGTAGAGAGATAAAATTAGTATGTTATCCGGTCCGTTCGAGTCTTTCTCACTATCTATACTAGTAAATCAGAATTTCTCATAGGATTCTGCATTTATTTTTTTCGAATTATTTATAAAGCAATGTCACTCCTATATTTAAAGATGACAATCATGGATCTGGACCGCGGGCCTGGTCCGTAAAGGACTGTCGCGGTATGGTATTGGGACGAAGCTTTGTAGGCCCGTAAATTTACGGGCCTCGCGGGACGGGTCTTTGCGGGACTGGATCTTTTGCGGGATGGGCCGAAACGGGTCATGCGGGATTACATGGACCCGCATTTTTTTCTTCATTTCTTATTTTACCTGAAAAAACGAGAAAGAAAGTGAGAAGAAAGCGATTCTTGTGACTATTCCCCAGAAAACATAAGGAGTTTCGGCGATGATGATTCGAGCTTCGGTGATGATGATTCGAGCTCCGACGATGACGACTCCAGCTCCAGGAGATAACGATTCGAGCTCTGGTGGTGTTTGTATTTGGTTTTCTCTTTTTATTACACACAACTATGAATTGCTTTATTACAATGTGATATTTCTTGTTTAAGTTGATTGGTTTTGTTTTCAGTACTGTAAAGTGGTGTTTTTCTTAAATTAAATTTGGTTACAATGTTGTTGTTTAGGAGAAAAGTTAGTTGTATATCACCACTTGTATAAGTTGGCAAAATGATTCACGAATTTTTTTGAAATCCAAATAATTAAAAAGAGAGATGGTTTGATGAAGACATAACAACACTTGAGCCAAATTATTACAAAGACAACAACTCAATCAGATTTAAACTCAACAAAAGCTTATGTTGATAACAAAAGAAGGCTTTTAACTCAAAAACGCAAGCACAAACGGAGCTTCTACTTGAACATTCATGAAAGAAGATGTAGTAGGCGGTTTGATTAGGAGGCGTCCCGCGGGATGACCCGCGAAGACTATATATTCTGCGGTACGGGTTTGGGCCAGCATTTTGAAGACTGCAGTCTGCGCGGGACAGGTCCGTTGTAACCCGCTCGACGACTAACCCGCCGTGGGACGGGACGGAACGGGATGGGTTAACCTGTTTGACATCTCTACCTATATTTATGCTTACCAACTTTAATTATTTTACTACATATATGGGTCATATTTTATTTTCTGTTATGATCACAACTAGATATTAAAGGAAATTAACATATGTACGGGTCAAAAATTTCCTTTACTATATACATGTTAAAAAATCGTTTGCTATACATATGGATGTTAAAGATCATCCCGTGGAGGAGAACGTTACTCTTCGGGCTAGAGGTGATGCTAGAGTTCTCGCGTTCTCCTGGTGGTACGGAGCCGAGTCATGCTGATGATCTCATCATTGGGGCGTTAAGTGATATGGAGTTAATGGATCAATCAGATGGCTCAATATTGGTCGATGGAGTTGATGGTGATGACCTTCTAGAGTTAGACCTTATGGAGTTGGAGGATAGTCAATCCCAGCAGATGCCTATTGAGGATACGGGAAGGAGTAACAACACGAAGTCCACAAGGACTAAGAAGCCTGGCGTAAAACGTAATGCCCCTTTGGGTATTAATAACAGGAAGTTTGAGATCCTTCGTAGGGGATCTCCAATTAAGCGTTCGGCGGCTACAGGTTCACACGTCGAAGGGGGTGCTGAAAAATCACGACGTCGTCATGGCTTTAATAAGGACAAAGACAAGGCGTCAAAATATGATGGTTTGATGAGTTCCAAATACTCACTGAAACGCTATCCATGAAGACAATCAGTTGGAACTGTCGAGGGATTGGGAACGACCTCACAGTTCGACGCCTCACGAAGATGTGTCAGAAGCATCGCCTAGGACTTGTGTTCCTTTCTGAAATAAAGAACAGGAGGCTGCTGTTGCAAAACATTCAGGCCGACTTTGGATTTGATCATTTGTTTACTGTTGAGCCATTTGGTCTCCGCGGAGGTTTAGCTTTATTTTTTATGGATGAATTTCAAGTTAATGTTTTATTTTCGAATAACCGTATGATTGACATTGAGGCAGTCATCGATGGAATAAAAGTCTATATGACGTTTGTTTATGGGGATCCTATACTAGAAAGATGAGATCAAGTTTGGGAACGTCTTACGCGTTTTTCAACAACAAGAACTGGACCTTGGTTTATGATAGGGGATTTTAATGAAATTACGGGTCACGATGAGAAAGTAGGGGGAAGAAAAATGGCCTGATAGTTCATTCCTGCCTTTTAAGAAGATGCTTAATGATTGTGGAATGCTAGAGTTCCCTTTCACGGGAGAAATGCTCTCATGGGTAGGGAAGAGAGCAGGCGGATCAACTGTTAGATGTCGCTTAGACAGAGCAGTAGGAAATGCGGATTGGCATGAGAGGTTTCCCCACTCGACTGTTAAGTATATGAGGTTGTGGGGATCGAACCATCGTCCGATTCTTGCAGATATACTCATAAAGCCAATGAGGAGATCAAAAAAAATTCAAGTTTGATAAAAGATGGCTAGATAACGATGAGCTAAGGCAGGTCCTTCTTGAGGGATGGAAATCTCCTGATCTTCCTCCCAATGCGACTATTATGGAACACATTTCAAGCTGCCGAAAAGCCTTGAGTGAATGGAGGAGACATCATAATGTTAACTCTGCGAAATTAGTGGAGGAGCTTAAAGAAAAAGTGGAAGGTCTGTACGCAGATGATAATGCTACAACTGAGGAAATTGCAGCAGCGTTGAAGGAACTCTCTGATGCTCTTAAGGCAGAAGAAATGTTCTGAAAACAGAAGAGTCGAGTGTTTTGGCTGAGAGAAGGGGATAGAAATACAAAAAAATTTCATGCCTTGACAAAGCAAAGGAGAGCAAGAAATAAAATTACGCAGCTCCTAGACGCATATGGAAATATAGTTGAGGATGAAGAATGATTAGTAGCCATTGATATTAGCTATTTTAGGCAGATCTTTGAATCGTCTAACCCAGAGGACATTGAAGAGGCACTAGCTCAAGTTCCTACGACAATCACTGGAGCAATGAATGATAACCTTACAGCTCCGGTATCGGAATGGGAGGTCAAATTAGCACTTTTTGCTATGCATCCAGAAAAGGCCCAAGGGCCATATGGGATGACTGCGCTCTTCTATCAGAAATTCTGGGATATTGTAAAGGATGATTTAACTCTTATGGTTAATAAATTCCTTATCAAGGGAACGGTGGTGAATGGACTAAATGATACAAATATATGTCTCATCCCAAAGACGACCAAGCCTAATGATATGGCTCAAATCCGACCCATAAGCTTGTGTAATATCAGCTACAAGATAATTTTGAAGGTCTTATGCCAAAGATTAAAAAATGTGCTACCAGGCTTGATCTCAGAAATCCAGTCATCCTTTGTTGCTGGAAGGCAGATTTGAGACAATATTATGATTGCCCAAGAAATGTTCCACGCGCTGAGAACAAAACCAAGTGGACGAAGTAAAAGGATGACCATTAAGACAGACATGAGTAAAGCTTATGACAGGATGGAATGGTCGTTTATTGAAGCGGTAATGCGTAAAATGGGTTTTTCAGAGACTTGGATCACCTGGATAATGAGATGCATTACGTCGGTGAAATATAAGGTGCTCATGAATGGACAGCCAAGAGGAAACATTGTTCCGGGTAGAGGCCTACGGCAAGGAGATCCTTTGTCTCCTTTCGTATTTATTCTATGCACAGAAGCGCTCGCTTGCCTTCTCAATCATGCAGAGAATCAAGGGAAGATAACGGGAATGCGTGTCACACGCGCGTGTCCTTCGGAATCCCACCTTCTCTTTGCTGATGATAGCCTTTTCTTCGGTACGGCGGAGCCTCGTGAATGTGAAGAAGCAATGAAAGTAGTCAGGAAATATGGTAAAGCATCAGGTCAATGTATCAACTTTGATAAATCGTCCTTACTCTTTGGTAAGCGAATTAATGCAACCACCAGACAAGAGATCAAAGATGCACTTGTAATACAAAATGAAGGAGGAATGGGAACCTATTTAGGTATCCCGGAAGACATTAGTGGTTCCAAGTGTAAATTTTTTGCATTTCTCAAGGATAAGTTGATGCACAAAGTAAATGGATGGACATGTAGATGGCTCTCAAAAGGAGGGAAGGAAGTTTTGATAAAATCTATTCTGCTAGCTCTTCCGACTTATGTCATGTCTACTTTCCTGCTCCCTTTGGAGATATGTGAAAACCTAGCTAGTGCCATCGCACAATTCTGGTGGAGTTCTAATCCACCAAAAAGAGGAATACGCTGGGTGAAATGGGAAAAAGTATGTCTACCAAGAGAGGAGGGTGGGATTGGGTTTCGTATGATCCATGAGTTCAACCTGGCATTGTTGGCAAAACAACTATGGAGGCTAGTTCAATTTCCGGACTCATTGGTTGTCCGGGTCTTGAGGGGAAGATACTACAGATTAAGTTCACCACCAAGAGTAAATTTTGCTAGTAGTCCATCCTATGTGTGGACTAGCATTTCTTCTGAAAGGAAGTTGCTTCTACTGGGAATCAGACAGAAGATACACTCAGGTTATGGCGTTAAGGTGTGGGAGGATCTGTGGATCCCAATGACCTTAGCGAGGCCAGCTATCCCTGTTGCGCTAGTTATGCATCCCAATATGAGAGTCACCGATCTCATTAATCAGGCAGCGAAGGATTGGGATGTTGAACTTTTTGAAAACTTTGTCAATCTTGATGACATACCGCTCATAAGAAGTTTGGCCATAAGCTCAACTCATCGTCGTAATACCTATTGCTGGAGCTACACAAGGAATGACCAATATACGGTTAAATATGGATATTGGGTGGCCCATAATTTATTAAAGACGGAGGAAGAGAAGGAGGTCTTAGAGCCGAGTATCACCAAGCTCCAAGCCTTTGCTTGGAATTTAAAGGCGCCTACGAAGATATGTCATCTTATATGGCAGTTGTTAACTGGTCATGTGGCAGTAACAAGGAACTTAGCAAGACGTAATATGAGATGTGATAATTACTGTCCAAGATGCGGAGAATTAGAAGAATCTGTAACCCACACCATTTTTGAATGCCCGCCAGCTCTACAAGTTTGGTCCTTATCAGCAACTCCAACAAGCCCAGATGTATTTCCAGTATACACAAATATGGAATACCTTTTCTGGAAGAAAAACAATATTATTGAGCCGAAACAAGACAGAGACCCTTTTCCCTGGATAATCTGGTATATCTGGAAGGCTAGGAATGATAAACTGTTCAGGAGGATAGACAGAGATCCTTTGGAGTTAGTTCAATATGCAGAAAGTGAATGTCAGGGATGGTTTGATGCGAACGAAGTGGTACAACCAGTGGAACAAGATAACAATATGGAGAATCCCCAAGTCATAAGCTTGGGTAATATATGCTTGTTAGATGGATATTGGACCGCCTCTGCCAATTATAGTGGATGTGGGTGGGTTTGGATGGACAGTAATGGGAAGACTCAACTCATGGGGATAAAAAATCTCACTCGACGTGAATCAGCCTTACATTCGGAAGTAGAAGCACTGCGGTGGACGATGGAGAATATGCTTCAGCATTCAACATGTCAGAGCTTTGGGACGGACTGTAAGGAGTTGATTGTAATGTTAAAGGAACTTCATGCTTGGCCAAGATTTGCAACGGAATTGGAGAGGATAGAGACGCTACAGATATGCTTCCCAGATTTCAACATCACTCATGTTCCACAAGCGCGCAATCAAATTTCAGATTTTTTATCTAAGACTACTAGATCCTTCCATAGGGAGTTAAACTTTATTGGTTGTTCTATTCCGGTCTGGTTACCCAGGCCACCTCAAGTTTGAGTAATAGAATAGTCGTTTGACGTAAAAAGAAAAAACATATGAGAATAAGTTAAACTTCCCTTAATGTGGTCGTTTGCTATAAATGAACTTTTCTTTGCTATATATATGAGTCAAAAGTTTCAAAAGTTTAGACACCATTATAAAATGTAAAATAAAATAAACTTTAGTAGAATAAGTTTTAGAGAAATTACTTAGAATGACTCCAATTATACTAACAAATACTAGACTAATTCATATAAAATTGTAATTACTAGAATGACACAAGCAACAAGCAAATTTGCTAAAAAAAATATCCTTCACTTCATTAACACAAAATTTCCAATTAATAATTAAAAAAGGAAAGCTTTGTTTGTCGGGTCTTGTTCTCTTAACACCTCAAAGAGACCGACCGAAGTCGGAGTCATCTCCTCTCGAGAGTCGGCTTCTTCGTTATCCATCTCCGACTCCAACAACATTTTCTCTGTCACAGCCGACATCCATTTCGTCACGTGTTCCTCAATTCGCCGTCATCCCTTTGATTCACGAAAACCCTAGCTTCTATTTGGGTTCGATTTTAAATTGACAAAATTGAAACTGTAAGTGCTAAATTGTTTGATTGAATGTTTAATTTCGAAAACCTCATCATTTCGTCGACCTTGAAATCAAGACACTGCTTATGTTTTTTCTTAAGCTTGGTTATGACATAGGGTTTGATTAAGGTTTCGAAGCTGGCAGAGATAAGTGACATTTCCAGCTTCGTACTCTGCGGCTTCCAGACAGCTTGCTACCAGCAAGAATATGCAGATTTTGATGATGAGCGTGAGTATCTTGACGGCAACGACATTGCAACTGAAGTGCTGCATTGGAAATCATATTTTGCTCTCCTTTCAGGTTATGGGAGAGATAAGGAAACATAAGATGGTGGGATGTAACAACTGGACCGTCATCTGCATTTAATAGTCACAGAGATGAAGTACGTAGAACTAAATTCTCACATGTTGTTGCTGGAGATCGCAGCCGAGGGTGTGTAGCTATGCTATTTAATGACAATACATTCTCTGTATATGATCTTGTGCGTCCTAAGAGAATTTGCTATTTCCTATAAGTTGGGAACGTGTTGTGTTTTCAAAGCTATTTTACTAATATTATGCAATTTGAGGAGAAAAGAAGCACAATACTGGTTTTCCATTAATTCTAGTGTTTTACTTTTGAAGAATATGAAAGATGAAGTACATTGAATGTCTGGCTGCAGTTGGATGTACTTTTATGTTATCTTAACCATTGTAGGACGTCTAATTTGGATGATTTTATTTAGTAGTTTTATTAGTACGTTTAACTTGGATGGATATATTATTTGGTAGGTTTTTGTTACTTTTGTGGGGATGTCTCGTATGGTTTTACTTTTTTCTCGGATGGATGTATAAGGTTTGTATGTGGTTTCTTTCACTTGTATGGTCTCAGATGTATATAAAGGCTTGTTTGCAACTACTTCTGAAAAAAAACTTAATGAAATGTAATGTACCACCAAAGACAAATAACCAACATGTAAATCTAATGTAATACCACCAAATTTAGCACCAACCTAAATGAAATCTAATGACCAGTCTCAAACTAAATTGAATACTCATCACTTAAGAGAACATGTTTTAAAATTATGTATGATTTTCTCAAAGTTCTCATATCTAGTTTCTTCTTTAGCTGCAAGTATGAAAGGGGACAACTTGATAAAAAAGAAAAAGAAAAGAGGGATGAAAAAGATGACGACAGTTACCAAAAATTTACCTAATTATGATCTTAATTAACCTAAAAATGAATCAGATTTGAAATTAATGTAAACCAGGTCGAAATTGAACATTAAACTAAGTTTGGTGAAAATAAACCTAGATTTCCGTCAATAAATATGCCATAACATAAATTAAGAAATCTGTCACCACATAAAATAAAAAGTCTACCAACCTATTTTAAGTCGGATATATAAATCTGCCATAAGAAAATAAGTCGAACATAAGAAAATAAGTTGACAATACGAATCTACCATTTATAACAAATCTGCTGCTTCATTTGCCAGATATATCCTAAAAATCTACTTTCTATTCAAATCGGACAATTAACACTGTCGTGGAAACAAATATGATGTTTCTAAAAAAATCTCACACCACTTTAAACAGTTTTTATTACTCGATAGATTTATTTTTTTGAAAATAAATATGCCGACGATCAAATGGTAAGAGTACTTTAGTAATGTTTTTTTTATTAAAACTATGGGTAAGGGTAATTTCGACCATAAAAACATTTTAATAATTTTTAAAAAATATGAAGTCATTCTAGTAATAACACAATTAATTTGAGTCATTTTAGTAAACTTCCCTAAGTTTTATCTGATCTATTTTTAAATTATATTACTCATATCTTAAATATAACTATAAATATTCTGGTATTAGATAAAAATTAAACTCAATATTAAATTACGTTTTTAAAATATTTTAATATATTTTTTAAATACAAACAAGCTAAATAACAAATAGATTTATCATTTCTATTACGAACTAACAAACGGATTAAAATTTTATCAACGAAAATATTCCGCGTTTTTAAAGCATGTGTCAAAATCTAGTGATCCACTTATTTAAACTTTGAAAACTATTTGCTGTTATAGTTAGTTGTACACATTTTCGTTATGAATCACAAATCAGAATATTCAAATAAACTTAGGGAAAATATGTCAAAGATAAAATGATTATAAATAACATATCTACGATTACTCGTTCTTTTGCAATCAAAGGGAACCCATGATAATAAAAGCATGTAACAGAGTGAGGCTATCAACAAAGTTCACACACAATCTGAGGAAGACACTATAAATACATATACGGTATTATAGTTTATATAATGGGGAATTTAAATTTGTAATAATATTTCAAAAAATTACTTTAATCTAGTTGTTAGTTTGTCCCTTTAAAAGGATATCCTGGTACGGGTTTGAGTCATGGAATGAACATATTTAAAAAATATATATATTTATCAAAACAACGTCGTCTTATTTTGTTAACGGTTGACTAACTTATGTTAGAGTCAATGTAGATTTATGCACGTTTTAAGAATTTCAGGTAATTTTTTTTAAAACTATAATTGAATTGAGGTCTTTTTGGTACTGAACATTTGCTCGGGTCCTATTTGGCACGGATGAAAGTGTTGGGGTCGAAATTGACATTTTTCCTCGTATATCAAAACGACGTCGGTTTATCTTATTAACGGTTAACTAACTTCTGTTAGAGTCAATGTAGATTTAGGCACGTGTTAAGAAGTTCAGGTAGTTTTTTTGAATTATAATTGAGTTAATGTCGTATTTGGCACTGATCTATTGTTCGGGTCGTATTTGGCACGACTGAAATTGTTGGGGTCGAAATTGACATTTTTCCCAGAGGAGGCCAGACATAATTGAGTTCCACCAAAAAGTGCAAAGAGGGGGGGGGGGGGGGAAGTGCCAATTTTGACCCCAACAATTTAGGTCGTGCCAAATACGACCTCAACTCAATTATAATTCAAAAAAACTACCCAAACTTCTTAAAACGTGCTTAAATCTACATTGATTCTAACAGAAGTTAGTCAATCGTTAACAAGATAAAACGATGTCGTTTTGATATACGAGGAAAAGTGTCAATTTCGACCCCAACACTCTCAGTCGTGCCAAATAGGACCCGAACAAATGGTCAGTGCCAAAACCGACCTCAACTTAATTATAATTTAAGAAAAACTACCTGAACTTCTTAAACGTGCATAAATCTACATTGACTATAACATAAATTAGTCAACCGTTAACAAGATAAGACGACGTCATTTTGATATATATATATATCTATTTTTTTTTTAAATATATTCATTCGGAACTCAAACCGTGATGTGATACCCTTTTAAATGGGCACACTAACAACTAGATAAAAGTAATTTTTTTAAATACTATTACAAATTTGAAATTATATAAACTACTATTATTCTTCATCTTATCCAATTTAAAATTTTGGTGAAAATGTTTCTGATTTATATAAATATATTAACATGTTTTTTATTTATCATATCTTTAATAAACTTATATCTTATTAAAATATAAATAAATATTTTTATTATTTTATGATCTTAAATATGCTTAAAACTTTGAATTTATTTATACAATTTTCTTATTTAAATTATTTTTAATTTTTAAACTTAAGTGGAATTTTTTTTTTTTTTTTTGAAAATAATTTTTTTTTTCAATGTTAATATTATATATTTTGATATTTTGTTCAAAAATGTTAAGAGGTCTTTTACCTTTCTTTCACTAAGATATGTTGTACAAAATATTAGACATATTAAACAATAACTAAAATATTTAAAGCAATCACCAAAGTTTTAAATTGGATAAGATGAAGAAGAATAGTAGTTTACATAATGGGGAATTTCAATTTGCAATAATATTTCAAAAAATTATTTTAGTCTAGTTGTTAGTGTGCCCCTTTAAGAGGATATCCCGGCACGAGTATGAGTCCCGAAATGAACATATTTTTAAAAAAATATATATATCAAAACGACGTCGTCTTATCTTGTTAACGGTTGACTAACTTCTGTTAGAGTCAATGTAGATTTAGACATGTTTTAAAAATTTTGGGTGATTTTTCTTAAATTATAATTGAGTTGAGGTCATTTTTGGCACTGACCATTTGTTCGGGTCCTATTTGGCACGACTGAGAGTGTTGGGGTTGAAATTGGCACTTATTCTCGTATATCAAAACGACGTTGTTTTATCTTGTTAACGGTTGACTAACTTCTGTTAGAGTCAATGTAGATTTAGGCATGTTTTAAGAAGTTCGGGTAGTTT
Source organism: Brassica incana (assembly GCA_945779075.1). NCBI lineage: Eukaryota > Viridiplantae > Streptophyta > Magnoliopsida > Brassicales > Brassicaceae > Brassica > Brassica incana. The sequence continues at coordinate 59,049 of CALZFW010000845.1, read as the reverse complement.
TTTTGAATTATAATTGAGTTGAGGTCGTATTTGGCACTGATCAATTGTTCAGGTCGTATTTGACACGACTGAAATTGTTGGGATCGAAATTGGCACTTTTCCCCTTATTTAACGCCATTTGATTTGAGGAGAATTGGGACCCATAAGCCCAAACACAAACTTCCCGCCATAAACTAACACCCAAAAGGAGGCTTTGTTATACAAAGCAACTCCACGTTTTACATGACTTCCAGACAACAGAACAAATAGATAGGAGGAATTGCTTTAGTTGCATTCGATCATCCCCAAAAAGAGTTATCATTAAGTCCACAAAAGTATATAAATTAGTAAGGATAGCTGAGTAAGGATACTAATAATGTTACTACAATAAACTCTTGCTACTTACTAGTACTGTTTAATTACAACCCTCCAGTAAAATTTTGGGTTAAATAACATGAGTAAATTGTAATTCTTGAATAAATAATATACTCAATCTGTTTAACAAAAAATATATTAAAATGTTATTTTAGAATTTCAATTCAATTTATGCATACTTTAAATTTAATACTAATTAGAAAATGCATTGACTTTATAAATAATTTTATTTATCTATAATACTATTGATTAAATATGTGTAATTAATAAGAACATAATCCATTTCAAATTTTGCTTAAAAATGTTAAAATAACACTCTTCGTAAAACATGGAGGAAGTACGAGAAAAAAGTTCAAATCATCCTAGCATGACCTTACGAGGTAGTACACAACACTAACTCATGTGAACTTTTTTTTGGTATTTTTTTTTTCCGATCAAAAAAAAAAAAAAGGTTCAAATCATCCTCTCTTATTACATGAGTTAGTGTTGTGTACTACCTCGTAAGGTCATGCTATGATGTCGTGGGCGAAATGGTCAGTGTCGTAATTATTAAAAGCAAACTAAACATCAAAACCCTTCACACGTCTTTTCAGTTACATATTTCGATCAAAGTCGCATTAATTTCCCATGTGTCCACTTCCAAGTTCATAACCACGTTCATGTCTTTTATCTTTCTTTCTTTTTGTTTTCAACGAAGAAAAAGACGAACACGTGACTTGTGACTTGTGAACAGACTGCAAAACATGTTTCACGTGTCTTAATTCATCCACTAGTGCCAACTTCTCTGTACCGACCTATCCTTAACTTTAGTCTAGCTTTTTCACTTTAATCTCACTTTGGATTCAGTTATGACGTATATATTCTCTTACATATTGATTGTCTTGTTATTACATTCCTGCGATCAATTATGTTCATACTAGTCACCAGTATTCTAAGATAAACGTGTATATATTGTTCATCTTCAAATCAATTTACTGAAACATTATGTACAATTTAGTTTACGTTTATGGTTTGCCATTTTTCTAGTATACCAAACGAAGTTTATCTCATGTATAATCTATAGAGACTATGTGTGTTATACTGGTAAACTAGATAGTTAGATATCTTAAAACAAAAAGACATGTATGGTTTGTTGAGTTCAGTAATACACAAATTAAGGTAGAAAATTTTAGGTTAACACAATTTATAAATGAAAAAGACGGAATGATTCATGACCGATCTTGGACAAAGCCGAATGAATCATTAGCTTTAAGCTCTCAATTTTTTTAAAAAGAAAACTACATAGATATAGATTCTCAATTTTTTTTTTGAATTCTCGATATTTGTAAAAAAAAAATTAATTGAAAATTTTAATATATCGCCTATGATTCCCTAAATTTTAGGGCCGGCCGTAAACGAAATCCATAGTGCAAATATGCAATAAACCAGAAAAAAGTAAAGGAACTCATCAGCCTCATTTGGGAATCCATTTTCTATTATGGAAAGTATATTAACCAAACGATTCCAAGCCCCACATGGCACAAACATTGCATGTGTCCATTGATCTTTTCACAAATCTAAATAAAAGTTAAGTTACTAAGTTTATCTTTGATATTTTTGGATAGTTTTTTTTAAAGAAAACTCTATTGTTTTGGATAGTTTCAAACGCATAATTTTAATTTAATAACACAACACTGACGTGTATATGTGTTATGCATAATAATATAGAGAACTATATCTAATATCTAATCATATAAATTAAAAGAAAACAAACTACATTGATTTAACAAGCCTAACAATCCAAAAATTAAATTTTCATGAAAATTTTAAAAACTGTTATTGAAACATGAATTTTAAAAACTCATTTAAAATCTAGTGTTATTGAACTTGACATTTTATAAAGTACTCTGAAATCCACTGTTATTGAAAATATTTTAAGTTGTGAAGTTTAAGAGTTTTCAAGTGATTTTAGAGTGTTTGGGTGGAGTTTCTTAGTTAAAAAAATTAAGGATCCGATTGGTAATGACTGTAACTTTAAAAAATTTGCTGTAGAAAAAAATCTGTATACTTTTTGTTGTGGCTTTAAATTTTATTGCCTGTAGAATTTTATGTAAAGCTCTAAAATATTGCTTTGAAAATTTGGTTCTGCAGAGCACTTGTACAGCTGTAGATTATTTCAAGAGCTGTGGTTTCTAAAATATTATTAAACCTTTATTGCTTTGAATTTGGTGCTCTTGAAATAAATGAAGTTATGGACAGCACCTAAAACAACTATCAATCACACCCTAAAACTCAAATCCCATGGTTTTAAGTGATAGTTTAGAGTGGTTTAACAAAAATCATTTTACTCTCTGTAATTCTTTAAAATCATCTCAAACCTCGTTAAAAATCAAATAAACTCAAATTTAAGATTGAAAATTAATATTCTACAAGAAAATGCATACAACAGGTCCACATCGAGTACGTATAAAAATTTAAGGAAAAACAAAACTGAAACACACCACGGACCATCAAGTTACTCTTCTTTTTTGTCACCATCAAGTTACTCAAAAATTCGTACGGATTTTATTCTTCTTATTTTTCTTATAAAATATTATTTTCCAATTCGTATTGAAATCAAGAAGCACGTGATCAAATGTTCAGAACTCTTATAGTATACGTTCTTATATATAGTTTCTATGCAAGTGTTTCTACCTCTTAACTTCCACAAAGCGACCAAAGCAAGAATCTTTACGCAGAGAGAATCATGAAGTATTGTAGCTTAGATCTCGGGCTATCTCCTGTGACCTCTTCGCTTCAACCTTGTCGCCGAGATTCGACGTGAGTTTTCTTAGTCAGATCCAACCTCGTTTAAATTTAATTTTAATTCACGTTCAACCCCACTTCAAGATCTGAACCTCTTAATTCGTTTTGAAAAATGGCTGTATAGGGTTAATCAATCTTTAACCATAAGACCTAAGGAGATCAATGCATTCTCTAATGGGAAAGTACGTGAACACGATCTCGTAGAGTTTCAGGTAGAATCATCTCTATATTCTCTTGTATATATGTTGTTATCTTTTTCTTGATTACTGAGTAATGACTGATCATAAATACAATAATGAAATACGAAGATAAGGGCGATAATAGAGATGGCGAGCAAGGAGCGTGGAATAACGGCGTTAGAGTTAGCGCCGATGAGACTGGGATCACCGTTAGGGTTTTCTTTGAAGAGATCCGTGAAGAGTTTTTTGGAGAAGAGGAAGAAAAGAAACAAATCTTTTGCACCTTACAGTTACACTTACACCTCCACCTCTTCCTCCTCTTCCATAATTCCTAAACCCAAGTTATTTAATTTACTTTTTTTCTTCTATCATAACAAAAAGGAATCTTTTCTTTTTTTAAATTTGGGTTGAGAAGAATCTAGCTCGTGTTTCTCTCTTTTGTCATTTAAAAAAAAAAAAAAAAAAAAAAAAAAAAAAAAAAATTGGAGTTTTATAAACTGGATCACTTGTATTAGTTTGTTTCACATGATACTTTCATGTATGAGTTTCGCATTTCTCAAGTAATGAGTTATGAGTTTGTTCGTTTATTCGAGGTTAGAAAATAGGGAAAATTGTCAAATATGACTCACAACTTGATTTCAAACACAAAAGTAAACTCAAACTTGAATCAAATGCAAAAGTAACCTAAAAGGCTATTGAAATTACAACCAAACCCTTGTGAACAAACAAAAAAAACCGAAATTTTTTTACGTTTCTAACCCCCGTAAGTCGTCTGGACTAGTTCTACTTAGAAATAATTTAAAAATTTTGTAAAAAATATTTTGATAAGTGAAAAATTGAAATCATGTAATTAACATATGTTTTAAGAGATATAAATTAAGATATAACAAAAGTTAATTGTTTTCAACATAGATGAGTGAAAGTAGTGAGTCATGATATTTTTTGGTTTAGGTTTTGCCAACATATGTTGTAGTATTGTATATGTTCTTAGGGTTAGATTTTGGAATGCATAAATGTTTTTTTGAAAACTTTAAAATTTACCTAAGTGTGTTTATTTCTGTGTATAGTAAACACTATTTAAGTATAACTACGGGTTTATAACGTGGTTAGTTAGTTAATTTAGTCAATTTAGTTTATGGGTTAAATTTAGGGTCTGAGACGACTTACTAGTAAGTCATCTGATGTACAATATTCAACAGACGACTTACTAGTAAGTCGTCCAAACCGGACCAAACATTAATTTTACAATGTACTTTTAAACCTAACCGGATTATTTACCGGCCATATATAAGGTGTTTTTTTCCACTGTTTATCGAAAATAATAAAAACCCTAAAGCCGTTTCTCTCAAAGGCGATTTCGAAGGCGATTTATGTCGATTCTCTCTAATCCATCGTTCTCATAGTTCTCATCGTTCTCACCGCTGGTTATCTCTCCACCGTTATCACCGTCGTTCTCACCACCGTTCTCACAACCGCTTCCTCTATTTAAGATCCGAGAGGAAACTCTAGCGCGCATTCTCTCAGAGGCGTCTCGTTGAACTCCGCCGCCGGTAAGTTATATCTCTTACTGTCGAGTGATTGATTGAGGAAAAGATGAACATAAAACTGGAAGTCTTGGAAGACTTTCCAGACGACTTAAATATAAATCTTTCAGCTGGAAAACTTGCCAGATGACTTAATTATAAGTCTTTGATTGTTTGAGATGGTTGTCTTTGATTGTTTTGCAGGAAAAAAAAAATGGAGATGCCAGAACTCCCCCATAGGATATATACATTAGGGGAAGAGCCCCCCGCAGTGCATAGCATTTCGTATCATACTTGTTGGACGTTGCATGATGCTTTAAAGAAAGCTCTTCATGATGACGAATATGAAGAGCTGAAGAAGTCGAAGTTGGGAGTTTTCATCAAGTTCCAAGAGCTGGGATTTGATTGGGCTTCAAGGCTGGTTCACTACATGCTCGGTTTCCAGCTGGACATAAAGAAGAAGTATGAGCTGTGGAGTCTCGTTGGTCCAGAACCTGTGAGGTTTTCACTGTTAGAATTTGAAAACCTCACTGGTTTAAACTGCGAGTACATCGAGGACCTTGGGAGACCTCACTCTGTTGTTACAAAGGAGTTGACTTCTTTTTGGGAGATGTTGGGAGTTCATGTCGAAGCTGGGCCATCTACTCAGGAGATAATAACAGCACTTGAGAGATGCGAAGAGTGGTCTCGGGATGATCGCAAGTGGCTCGCGTACCTTGCCATCTTCACTGGATACATTGAAGGGAGAAAGTATTCAACCCCTACACGGGTTAGTCTGGCAAGGCTAGTGATGGAGCTAGAACGGTTTGAGAATTATCCATCGGGGAGAGTCGCGTTTAAGGTGCTGATGGACTCTGCGAAGGGCAAAGATATTTCGGGTTGTTACACTATTAATGGGTTTGCGCAAGCTCTCCAGGTCTGGGTGTACACAGCTCTTCCGGAATTGGGTGCTACTTATGGTAATCCTCTCCCAAACAATCCGTCTCCGCCAATACTGGCTTACAAGGGTCGCAAAGGACGTAGACAGTTTAAAGAGGCTATCCTCGGTCAGGTATTTAATTCAACCTGGACGACTTCGCAGAAAACTTATAATTAAGTCGTCTGATAAGTCTTCCAGTTAGACGACTTAGAAGAAGACTTATAATTAAGTTGTCTGGAAAGTCTTCCAGCTGGATGACTTAGTAGAAGCCTTATAATTAAGTCGTCTGGGAAGACTATCCAGACTACTTAATTATAAGTCTTCTACTAAGTCTTCCAGCTGGAAGACTTTCCAGACGACTTAATTATAAGTCGTCTACTAAGTCGTCCAGCTGGAAGACTTTCCAGACGACTTAATTATAAGTCGTCTGTGAAGTCTTTTCTTTCCATCTTTTTTAATCCGTCAAATATCTAAGTTCATATCTTCTATTTACTGCAGACTAGGGTGATCAACTTTGTTCAGAAGGACATTGGTGAAATGTTTCCAAAATGGGAGTTTGATGTTGAGGACATGCTCGCGGAGAACATAATTAAACTCATGTTTGTGAAGAAACCGTGGAAGTGGACCATGGATTGCTGGGAAGTCACCGGTACTTGGGTCAATACAAAGCCGGCGGTTGTGAGTCCAGCGAAGAAAAATGTAGTGAAGGAAGACAGTCCAAGACCTCGGAAGAAAGCTCGTAAAGAGGGTACCTGCAGAAGCTAGTGAAGAGGCAGCTGCAGAGGCTAGTGAAGAGGTGACTACGACTGTTGGTGGATTGACCAAAGAGGATATTAAAACATGTTCAAGGACATAGCTGATGCCATGAGGGAAGGGTTTGGGACGTGCCTTAAGGAGATCAAGAATCTGTCGGAAATGGTGGAAGCTGTGGAGAAGAAGGTTGGTATCACCACAAAACGGAAAGGGACATCATCTCAAAACACTACCTCTCCACCTAAACCGACGCTCGAACCCGAGGTTAGTAACGAATCCTCTCCCAACAAGAGATTGACTGGACAAAGTCTTAAGAATAAGAACTGAAAAGTTGCATTTGCTTTGTTTCTTGTATCTCAGAACATGTGTGCTTTGTTTATAGTGTATGGATTTTATATATGTATTTTGTTTCATGTTTGAAGACACTCATTGGTTATTATTGTTTGAAATGGATCTTTGGTTATTATTGTATAAACCCATCTTGTATATTGCAGAGTGAAAGTGTTAATGGGACGAACGCGGGAAGGAAGAGCTTGGCGGAGGATAAAGGTCCAGATGTGCCCGTAGATGCTTGTTCCTCGAAAGATAAAGCTCCAGAACCGAGCCTTGTTCTATTGGACAAAAATCAACCCACTGTTTCGGATTTACAGAAGAAGGATGCTAGATATCAGGAAAATAAGGATGCTGCTTTGGCACTTTGCCGTGCAAAGAGTGATCGAACAAGGAAACTTGCTGCCTCACAGCAATCTCCTTATACGGCAGACAACACGGCCAGAGTGATCATTTCAAACAGAAAGCTTTATCCAGGCTATAATCCTTTTGCACCAATTGACAAGAAGAAGTTGAAGGAGCTCGCTGATTGGTTGAAAACTTGTCCGTAAGTGTTTGTTTTTCCCATAATAGCTTACTTTTCCCATAATAGCTTACTTTAGTCTACAAAAACGGATTGCTTTTCAACATTTTGTGTTTGCAGTCATTATAGAACATCTCTCGATAAAAAACCACGTAAAAGTAGAACTTGGTGGTATCAAATCCTCCGAACCTCCTTAGAGTGGCTTGGAGGACTGTGTAAGTCTTCTGCTATGACTTAGATGACTTACTGATAAGTCGTCTATGTAGACGACTTATCAGACGACTTAATTCGTCTACGAATTACTTGTAAGTCATCTGGTAAGTCGTCTACGTAGAAGACTTACCAGTAAGTCGTCTGATATCTTCTGACTTGTACTCTATTTTATATGCAGCATATTGATGCTTGGATTAATGTGCTGAGGAAGAGGTACGACGCTAACCCACAACATTTCAGGAGTGAGAGAATGTGCTTCCTTGATCATCTCTTTGCTCAGCAATGGAGATTCAACTTCAAGGATTTTAAGGACTCGGAGCCCGATCAGAACAGTTTAGGAAGAAGACTCCCTGGTGGGGCGTGGAATTATTATGCATGCACTATACCATCATTTTGCCAATCGAACAAGGTTTGGGGGACGGATATTGATGATATCTATGCGCCAGTGAACTTCGCCAACACTCATTGGATTGCTATGTGGATATCGATCCCTAAGAGGCATATAGTCGTCTTTGACAGCATTTGTTCCAGTATCTCCCCAAAAGAACTCGATGTGGTAATGGAGCCTTTTCTCTACATGGTCCCTTATCTGCTTGTTGAGTGCGCTTCCTCAGACGAACAACGTGCCCAATACAGCCTGGAGCCATTCACATATGAGAGACCGACCAATATACCTCCGGTCCGAGCTGGTGATTGTGGCGTGTACACTCTAAAGTACATTGAATGTCATGCTCTTGGGATAGAGTTTAGTAAAAAAGACTTTGCTAAGGCCAACGGGAAGAGTATGAGGGATAAGATGGCGGTGGATATATTTCAAGAGCTTCCTGACGTGCATGAGTTTGAAAACAAGGACATGGATGACAACCTGGATGCGTATGACGGGTGATTAACAGGCCACGTTAGATTATTTTGTATGATAGATTAGGCTGATGTGTGTATTTGAACTTGATCCCTATTTTGTATTTGAACTTGATCCATATTTTGTAACTATATTCTGCGCAGAAGACTTACAGTTAAGTCGTCTAGAATGTTGGACGACTTAACTATAAGTAGTCTGGAAATTCTTCTGAGCAGTGACCTTTTGTAACTATATTTCGAATAATATAAAGGGCAAGACCATCTCAAATTTGTTTGGAAGTGCAATTTGACAAAGAAGTTGACACAGATAAGTTCATAACACAAATTTTTAGTACATAGACTGAACACTGGACGACTAACTTGAAGGTCTTCTGGAAGAAAAAACCCTGGACGACTAACTGGACGACCTTCTGGACGACTTAATTGAAGGTCTTCTGGAAGACTAATCACTGGACGACTGACTTGAAGGTCTTCTGGAAGAAAAAAACCCTGGACGACTAACTGGACGACCTTCTAGACGACTTAATGGAAGGTCTTCTTGAAGACTAATCACTGGACGACTTACATTGTGGTTTTGTATTGCCAGTTTACTTGCAGTTTGAGCATCTATAAACCATGTGTTGCTTCCGGGGTTTGTGTACTCTCATCTTGGATAGCTCCAACCAAGATTGCCATCTTGATTTCTTCTGTCTTCCCGGACCACGCTTTACATCCGGAGGAAAGCATGTGCGTTCCTCAACTTGTTGTCCAACACAAGGATATATATTCTCTGAGTATCCTGCAAACAGAAAATCCTTTGAGTACAGTGGACATACAAGTGTGGAGATATGCAAACCAGCAGATGTTCCAGCAGCTATAGCATGAGAGCAAGGTATTTTCTCCACTGCATAGACACCACAATCACACTTTCCATGTTCCAAATTAACCACACAGTCCATTTTCCCACCTTTCACAAAGAATCGCCATCCATCAATTGGTTGTACCATCGTCGTATCCGCTATCTCCGATCGAACAGCAAGCAAGTATTCAACACCTCGACTATGTTGAGTTGGGAGACTCAAAGCATCTTCTCTCCTTTTCCAAAACCACTTTCCTAGCTTCTCCCTTATGAACTCTAACAGGAACTGAACCGGAAATCCTCTAGCTCGCTTCAGAGCGGAATTAATAGATTCAGCGATGTTGCTTGTCTTTATGTTGTACATGTCCCCCTGACAATAAACCCTTGACCATAGGCTGACGTCGGCATTCTCCAAATACGTTGCAAGGTCCGGGTTTGCACTCCGTATCTCAGCCATGTACCGGTCAAAATCTGAAACCGTATGAGCATAAGCAGCACCTTTCACCAAGTACAAGAGATGTTTCCTTTATACTTTTTGACAATGTTATCTTGAAGGTGATAATAACATATTCCTCGGGTTGCCCAAGGAAACACCTTATCACACGCACTTTTAATGGCCGCGTGCCGGTCAGAGACTATCACCAGAGGCTTCTCATCAGATACACAACTAGCCAATTTTGTGAAAAACCATTCCCAAGAAGGTTCATCTTCAGCATCTACGATCCCAAAAGCCAATGGAAATATCTGAAAATTCCCATCTTGTGCGGCTGCAACTAACATAACACCTCCATACTTCCCATTTAGGTGAGTCCCATCCACCACAATGACCCTTCTCTGATACTTAAAACCTTTGATAGAAGCTTCAAAAGAGAGAAATAGATACTTAAATCTATTGATAGAATCAAGTTCTATAGCCGTGATAGAATCGGGATTTGCTAAGGAGATTTGCTCGAGATATGATGGCAGACGCGAATACTCATCTTCTGCTGATCCTCTCACCAATGTTTGTGCATATAAAAGTGCTCTGTATGAAGTGGTGTAATCAAGGGTCATGCCAAACATGTTCTTCATTGCATCAGTGATATGCTGCGGATTCAACCCATCAATGATTCCAACATGATCAATGAAAAGCCTACCAACATACTTCGGAGTACAGTGTGTCCGCTGAGCGAGTCGGTCTCCCACTGAGCATGTATGTTTTTCCACATACTTTGTTACCCAAAACGTGTTTGTCCCATGTTTCACACTTCCTCTGACCTTCCATTGACAACCACTAACCGGACATGTTGTCACAAGGAGAGTTTTCGTTGACTTGTATATTCTGAAGGAGAACCTAAACCTCACTGCTGTCAACCGCAGCTTTGAAAGCAGTGCATCCTTGCTAACAAAACTCTGGTTGACATAGATACTGTTACCATTCGATCTTCCTCCTTCAATCTTTTGATATTTTCAAAATACATATCATCATCTTCCTCATCCTCATCTTCAACCTTTCCATAAACACTGTAATCCTCACCATTCTCGTCCGCTTCAGCAACAATAGAGATACCAGCATCCACCTCCCTATCGTCCTCCTCCCCATCATGATTTTCATCTTCAACCAAATCATCATCATCATCTTCAAAACATTCATCAGCTTCATCAGCTTCATCATCTTCTTCCCTGAACTCTGAAACCGTTTCCACCTTGCTACGGCTTGATACACAAAGCCGTACTCCATGCATTTTGGTTATCTTGAGAAAGTTTCGAACTTGTCTATCACTTGTAACATGAATAGGAGGGGTGTCTGGAGCCTGCATCATTTCTGCTGGTAATGAGTAGGTTATCTCCACAGATTATGTGCTCATGTCCAGGTTATTATCTTCTTGAGCCATTGCAAGAAGTTCAGCATGTGTCGAACCTTCCCCAAAAAAATGATTCTCGCACCTTTGACATTATTAACCACAAAATCCCAACGGCAATCTTTCAACAACCATTCTCCATACACTGCATGTATCTGACGCATCATCTACAAAATTCAAAATAAAACACATTAGTAAACATAGAGAAAATGAAAGTTTACTAAACATTGACGCAGACGACATACCAGTAAGTCGTCTGGAAGACTTACCAGTAAGTCGTCCAAACAGGTCATTTTTGCAATTGAATTTTAAATAGGACGACTTACTTGTAAGTCGTCCAACTTTGTTTGTTAAAAAAAAAAAAACTAGACGACTTACAAGTTAGTTTTGCATTTGACCGAATTGTGTCAGATTTGACTTTTTCTGGACGACTTACCAGTAAGTCGTCTCCGGGAAAACAAAATTTTCAATATTTTATTAAAGCTAGACGACTTATTTGTAAGTCTTCTCAGTTTAGTTTGCAATTCGAAAAAGAAACTTAAATATTTAACTTTACCCAGAAGACTTACTTGAAAGTCGTCCAGGCAGATGACGTACGAGAAAGTCGTCCGAGATAAGCTAGGTTTGACCATAATCTAGGAAATAAATCTGGACGACTTTGCCTATCCTGTACGACTTTGCTTATCTTGGACGACTTTCAAGTAAGTCGTCTTACTTGACGACTTAAGTCGTCTTACTTGACGACTTCCGCGTAAGTCGTCTGAGAAAAGTTAAATATTTAAGTTTTATTTTCCAATTGCAAAAGTAACCTGAGACGACTTACAGATAAGTCGTCCAGATTTAATAAAATACTGAAATTTTTGTTTTTCCGGAGACGACTTACTGGTAAGTCGTCCAGGAAAAGTCAAATATCTGACACAATTCGGTCAAATGCAAAACTAACCCATTTATCCTAGACGATTTATCAGTAAGTCGTCCAGGATATTCTCTAGATTTTTTTTAACAAACAAAGATGACGACTTAAAAGTAAGTCGTCCGTTTGACCAGAAGACTTACCCGTAAGTCTTCTACAGCCAGACTACTTACGGGTAAGTCTTCTACACGAACAGATCTGGAAAAAATTTCAATTTCATACCTTAAACTTGTGAGATGACTTCCTTAGCACACAAAGTCTTCTCCAACCACCCAGAATCTCAAACGAAAGTAACCCACCAAGAATAGTATGCTTGAATGGCTCTATCAACCATTAAAAATTTTGAATCAAAAGCTTGAGTTTTTTGGATGAATATGGAGGCAAAGTGAAAGAGATGTTGTTTTTAGTTCATAACAAGTGAGAAAGAGAGAGTGTAAATCGATTTTAGGTGCATTAAGAGCTTCAAATTGGTTGTTCATGGTGGTTGGGGTATTGATGACAATGACAATCTTGTAATTACTTGAAGATGATGAGAGTGAGAGAGTAAAAATGGCATTTTTGTGAATATTATGAACTTGTGGGGTGAATAGGACAAAAGAAAAATCCAAGAAAAAACATTGATTAGTTTTAGGTTGGACTTTGAGTTTTGAGTCAATCTTGCAAAAAACCTAAAATATAGGTAAACATACACACCTTGAAGTAGTTGGTGCACTATCTTTACAGTTGAATTCTTTGCTAATACTGAGAATACATATGCAATATCTTTTAACAAAATAAGAAAATGCAATTCTAACCAAAAGAATGCAAACATTAAACCCAGTGGATCCAACAAACATTGGCTTTAGTGAGCGATGTACATCACTAGTATCGTGATGTAAAAATTTGGGTTTAAAAATTACAAGCCGCTCATCAATGCCCTTTAGTCAATTCACTAGAACAAAAAAAAAATTTAGTGTATAAAAAAAAAACGAGAAAGTCAATTCTAATAAGATCCTTCACTATAGTAATTTCAAGACTGTTTATACCAAACGATCATAAGTAAAACCAAACAATCTACTATAGAAAATATCAGAACCAGCTTTAAATATGGTGGTGTACTGTATTCTCAACTCCATTACAAAAGTAGGAGAAGAGACCAGAAAATGTGAAATCTTGAAACAACCAACGAGAGAAACAAGAGGTATATGAGAAAGAAAGAGATGGATCCAAGAGTTTTCAAAAGAGGGTTTTGTTTGTGTCAGATACAAACTATTAACTCCCTTTCCCAGCTGCTTCCAAAACCTAAAACCTGTTAATCGAAGCTGATTGGCAAGATTAGCATCTAAACGCAAACCGCCGAATAGGAATCTCAAGTGGCGGAACACAGCCAATAGAAGCTCTACATACTTTGTAAGCATTTTCCTCCCCATTGGATGAGTAGCTATACGAAGAAAGACAACATCATTACTCTGATTGGTTTTGCTGAACGGATCAGCAAGCTGAAGCGCTGTCGCTAACCCTTTCTAGCAAGATCTGCCGCTTCCTCTTGACTCCGTCTTGAGGCCTTCAATGTCAACTACGTATAAGAACTCGGAGAGCATCTTCAATCGTCACCCTAGCCGCGACAAGAGGCTCCTCCAAATGTTTTCCTAAGTCTGATGAGATCTGCTGCTACGTGGAGGGGGCAAGGAGGTAAAAGTAGATTCTGGTACAATGATTGGTTCGCTGTTGTAGTGTTGCAGCTGTACTGGTGGGTGGTTAGAATAGGAGGATGTTCTGTGTAAAGGTTGTGAGTGAGGAGACGAATGTGGCTGCGAGGACCATATATTAGCGTCTTGGTCTCGTTCTTCCAACCAGCTTGTGAGCTCTGCATCGTGTGTCCAATCGGTGGCAGAAGAACCTAAAGATAAGAGTACATTCAAGTTAATAAGAACACTAATGGTATACAGTATAGATACAGTAGTGAACAAGTTAAAGAAGTGAACTCACTCTCTCTAGAAAAGGACCCTGAACCTCTGTTACCAATAACTCCAGGGTGTTTGGGTTTGGTGACAACTCAAGCTTATGACTTGGGGATTCTCCGTATTGTTATCTTATACCACTGGTTGTACCACTTCACTCGCTTCAAACTAGGTCTGACATTCACTTTCTGCATATCGAACTAACTCCAAAGGATCTCTGTCTATCCTTCTGAACAGTTTATCATTTCTACCCTTCCAGATATACCAGATTATCTAGAGAAAATGGTATCTGTCTTCATGTAAAAACCTAACTGTACGTAAACTAATATTTCATATAAAAAGCTGAAAATATTATTATATATAAAAATAAAGAGAATTTTTGGGTTGTTATGAAATTTAGAAGTAGGTGATCAAATATCATTTGTTTGTTTGCTAAATATTATCTCAAAGATTCGTTTGTGCCACCACATTAAAAAATATCTTAAGATTTTAATTTAAATTTTGTTGAATTTTTTTTTTCTCTTAAATTTTGATTTCCATATAGAGATTATTACGAAAATACATCTTTGAGAAAAATGGTTTACTAAAAAATATTTTAAACCGTAATTTCTCAAACGCAAAACCACATTATTTATTATAAGTTTCGTCTCGGTAGTCATTTAATTATATTTTTTCTACTTTGTCATTGAGTCTAAACAGCAGAAGACACTTTCTACAATTTTTATTAAAATAAAACACATAACATCTGATAACATCAATTATACATGTAAGAAAACATCACAATTTGATTTAGTATCATCTATTTAAAAACTAATTAAAATGAGAAACTTGTATTCGTCTTACCATCAACAAAATTTTACTTAAGAAAGTTGATTGACATTATTAGAAGTTTCAAAAGATATTAAAGAAAAGAAAACATAGAAGAAGAAAAAATTACATCACACCAAATAAAAAACACGCATAGTTGAACGACGAGGAAAATACATAGTTGAATGATATAAAAAATATAGTTTACAATAATCAGAATTTGGTCTCGCAAAGACAAATATTAAATTATCCTTTTATTGCCTAAAATGAAGCATGAAAAAAAACAAACCATGTAATTAAACAATATTGGCAATACTTTTGATGTCGAAAAATATCACATAAAGAAAAATATAAAACTGTACAAGGCTCGAACAAGCTACTATCTTAACATATTTTTCATATATCTTAACGCCAAACACAACTTCTATCTAAACTTTATTTATGGCAATCCAACAAGCCACTATCTTGATATTTTCGTTGTGATTTTGCCGATCATCGATTAGTTAGAACTTCTACATCTTTTTCAATCGATAAGCATTAACTGACTCCAAAGATCATTCACATTTCTTGTAGGTTGGGATATTAGACTATCACGGTATGTCATGTACTTCCTATCCCTTTTTTTTCCTATCCTTTGGCTTTCATACTAGTGATTTGGGACACTGAGAATGACAGTTTTCCAATTGATTTTGATTTGGCTAAAGCGGAGGAAAATTGAAGAATTTATGAATTATAAGAATTACATAACAATCTTTTTATTAGGTGGATGAGTGTCACCATCTTTAACATCATTCCATTAGGTGAAATCTTAAAAATTTACCAATGATAAGAATATTAATCTAACATCAAGACATGAGATATTGCATTATCAGGACCCAATCCGACAAGAGCACTTATCACTTATCACTTTGGTTTTTCCGTATAAATAATGATGCTTCACTAACTCAAAGCATATATATGCTGCTTTCTGCGCCGATCCCACTGATATTTTTATTCTTGTGATTTAAGGGCCATTGCTTTACTTGCTTGCTTTGAATGAATTAGACTTTAAATATAGGAACATACCAAATTATATCAACTATACGACACGTTAATTGGTCCACGTGAAAGTATTACATCCGGTCCGTTCAAGTATCTCTCACTATGGTCCGCTTATTTAAACTATGAAAACTATTGGCTGTTTGTTAGTTGTATTTTCGTTATGAATCACAAATCAGAATGTTCAAGTAAAAACTTAGGAAATATTTCGAGATTAAATGATTACAAATAACAAATATAGTATTACTCAGTCCCTTGCAATGAAAGTATTGAGAGAACCAGCGATAAAGCATGTAAGTATGTAAAAGAGTGAGGCTATCAACAAAGTTTACACACAATCTGAGGAAGATCCTATACATACATATATGGTATACATGAATCTGGATTCAATCCTAGAAGAGCCAATGCTTCTTCTTGGGTTTTCTTGTGGGAACATCTGATAAAAGATCAAGAACTACCGAAGATCAAGATCGAGTAAAATAGAGATGATGGAAGGAGACTTGAGTTTTTCTTTTTACCTCCAACAGAGTATAGCGAGTTGTAATGCACTTCGCTCCAGTAGCTAAGCCAAGCCACTGCAGAACAGTAAAACGATTCATTTAGGACCCGAGTAAAGTTAGCTAAGAGAGTGAAATGGCAAAGAGAAAGAGAGGTTTTTTGGTACCTCTAAGAGGGATCTTGTTATGGGGAAGAATCTCGATGTAGGATTGTTCCCGAAATGATGTGACTAAGCAGATCTTGGCTTCGAACTACAGTAATGCTGAGTCATCAGCCATTCATTCAAGTGAAGAAAAGGAACACAATGTGAGCGAGAAAAAGGTGAATTTTGCAGTGATTCCTCAAGATTCAAGAGAAGAAATAATCATAGTAAGATCAAAACACGATATGCAGTTTTTAGAAAAAAACTTACACGATCTGCAGCAGCTTGAAGAGTAACGTGATCTCCCCATTCACCCGGTCTAAGATTTATTAGTAAAAAAGAATGAATCAGAGAATAGTTTGTATCCATCTCGCTGATACAGATACAAAAACAAAGATGTCTCACTTTTTCATCTTTCTTCTGTAGTGTCTGTATTTCATAGGCACATATTCTTTGTATAACTTGCGTTGCCGTTTCAACTGAAAAAAGTGCACTGAGTCAGAATAATTGGAAAACCAAGTTCAGAGGAGTTGGGAACTTCATGAAAAAATGAGCCATAAGTGATAAAAAGAGCCATAAGTGATTGAAAACCAAGTCACCAGAGAGAGAGAGAGAGAGAGGAAAACACAGCTTGAGGGATGAATAAGCAATAGTCTATAATTAATGCAAATACATACAAGTAAATATTCGTTGACCATAAAATTTGAGAACAAGAAACAGAATGGCTCTCAGCAGTACCTGTTTTACAACATGCTTCCTTACATGTTTATGGTAATCTGCATTGCGAAAAAGCTGGTCTGCTAGAGCTCGGAACTGGCAAACAACATATGATAGATCAAATCAGTGCAATTTTTTTTTTTTTTGGAAATTTCTAAAACAAGGTGTATTGGATGCTTCAACCAAGTTACCTGGCAATTGCCATCCCCCTCCATTTGTAACTCAGCTAACCCATATGTGGCCAACCTGAACAAAAAGGAGGAAAGTTACAAAACCAAGATTCAAGGCAAACTAGTTTATCTTATCTAAGGCTGAAAGGAAGTTTGATAAGAAGAGTAAGAACCTTCCAGAGAGCAGCTCATGGTCTAATGTTGCATCATTTACGTCGGGTATTTGCCTGTTAACCCGAGGAGTGTGCTGCCAAATACGAAAGCAAAGGTTACTCAAAAGTGTAGGAGTAAGACATCAACGGACTTCATTAAGTCACAATACAAAAACAAAAGGTTACTATGAATATCTCACCAAAACACACATTCATGCTAATATATATATAATTAATAGGTAAGAAGAGAGAAGCTTATCATACAGGGATAGAACCCAAATGAGAGAGCCTCCTCCCAAGCTTGCCCTGCTCTCTTCTTAAGCTCTCATCTTCAGCTAATATACGAGCAATGGTTTGGTCATCATCTGTATCCGCCACACTGCTACTAAAACTGGAGTCTGAGCTCGCACTTGTACTTCCTCCCCCTGCGTTTCCACTTGCACTAGCAATCGCAAATGGATTCCTATTGTGCTCACCCATGGTGATTCGATTCTATACTAGTTACAACCTACACAAAGTGTATCTCTTTAAGCTCTCCAATTGCCCCAAAACGAAAAGCTTTAATCTTGAGAAACGATTAAGCAATCAGATCCAAAGGTTGATACTTTCCCAATCAACCGCACAAGATTACAGAAACCCAGACCGAAGATCAATCACCAAACGATTAAAACTCAATTTTACACAATCGATATTGAAAACTGTTCATCACTACCCAGAAACGTAATCCCTAAAATTGAGTTTGTATTTTTCGGTTGATAGTTTTTAGCTAATTTTCAGTTAGGATTCTGGGCCGTGGACACACCACCCACCATGTATTTTTGAAAAGGCTTTTTCCACAGGCCCACTAAGATAGCTCTGTGATGTAGTGACATAAGTCCAGTGGTTGAGTGAAATAAGTAACAGGAAACAACGTTAGATTAATTTGAATATTTTAATGCACTTAGCATCCGTATTAGTGAACCCCCTCTCGGGGTTCATAGGATTTTTTTAATATATTTTTGGTGGGTCTTTAAATAGTGATGAACATCTATCTATTGTGTTCTTGTATTAGTGAATCCGAAGAAGAGTTCATAGGAATAAAATAATATAATTTTTTTAATTTTTTAAAACTTTTCAATATATTGTCATTTCATAAATAAAATATAATGATATTTAAAAATATTTTAAAACTTTTATTCAATACATTAAGAATAGATTACATAAAAAAAAAATTACATAAAAGTTTTATTCGATACATTTCAGAATTATACATTTGAGATTTCAAGAAAATACAAAGATTATTCATCTTCATCACGAAACTTTTGTCATACATTCTCCATTAAATCAGCTTTCAAACGATCATGCTTCTCTGTATCTCGAACTTCTCTGCGAATGCCTAACATATTATCGACATGAATACTTTCTCTCCTTTTGACCTTGGAACTTCTGCTTGACTCTCCTGTCTCGAACTCATATGTATCAATTTGAGCGTATCCGTGTCGTTCGTTTTCTACTATCATATTGTGCAATATGACACAAGTTCTCATTATCTTTCCTATCTTTTCCTTGTCCCATAGTAGAGCTGGGTTTTTAACAATTGCAAACCTCGATTGCAAAACTCCAAAAGCCAGTTCGATATCTTTTCTACAGGATTCTTGATGTTCAGCAAATAGCTCTGCCTTACGACTTTGAGGAAGTGGGATGGATTGGATAAATGTTGACCAATTTGGATAAATTCCATCAGTAAGATAATAGGGCATACGATAAGTGTGGTTGTTGACCTTGAACTTAACTTTAGGTGCTCGACCTTGTAAGATGTCATCAAAAAACTGGTGACCGATCAAGAACATTGATATCATTGAGGGTACCTGGTAATCCGAAAAATACGTGCCATATCCAAAGATCTTGTGATGCCACAGCTTCTAAGACAATTGTCGGCTTTCCTGAACCACGTGTGTACTGACCTTTCCAAGCCGTTGGACAGTTTTTCCACTCCCAATGCATACAATCGATGTTGTCTATCATCCCCGGAAACCCCCGTACCTCTCCAACATCGAGTAATCGTTGCAGATCCTCAGGTGTAGGTCTTCGTAGATACTCATCTCCAAACAATTGTATTATTGCATTAGTGAAATTTTCCAAACATAAACGTGATGTACTTTCACCAAGTCGGAGATATTCGTCATATGTATCTCCCGATTGACCATATGCCAACATACATATAGCTGCCGTACACTTTTGAAGTGCAGATAGCCCGCACCTTCCGTGAGCATATTTTCGTTGCTGAAAGTATGGAACTTCACTACTCAAGCGTTCGACAATGCGCAGGAACAATTGCTCGTTCATTCGAAAACGACGCCTAAACATTCTTGGTGGGTATGTAGGATTTTCCTTGAAATAATCGTTCCATAGTTGATTGTGTCCTAGTTCCCGATCTCTTTCGATATAAGCTCGTTTCGTCGGGTTGTTCGGGTGAGCATGAACCATTGAGTCGATGAAATTATCAACTACTTGGTCGACCATTTCTTCTAAAGCTTCATCTACTTCATCACTTGATGAGGAAGACATTGGTAATTTTTTTTCCTAAAATGACAAAAAGGGATTTCAGTTTTTTCTATCATTTTCTTAAATAATCTTTTTTTTTTCATTATTCTATCATCTTTTTTCAAAATCTTTTAGTTTTTTCATTATTCTATCATCTTTTTTCATAATCTATTTTTTTTCATTATTCTATCATCTTTTTTCATAATCTATTTTTTCATTATTCTATCATCTTTTTCATAATTTTTTTTTTTCATTATTCTATCATATTTTTTCATAATGTATATTTTTTTTCATTATTTTTTTATTATTTTAATATTCCAATTTTTTAACAGTATTCATATAATCTATAATTTTTAACAGTATTCTATCATCTTTTTTTCAAATTCTTTTTTTTTCCATTATTCTATCATTTTGTTTGATAATCTTTTCATAATCTTTTAGTTTATTTTTTACATAATTGTATAAAACTTTTCATAAACAAAAAATTTATAACATTTATTCAAGGATTCTATAATATTCTTTCATAAACTCTTTTGTTTTTCATTTTATTCTATCAATGTTTCACTTACCTTGATACCTTGAAGAAAGAAGCTTGAAGGGTTGTTTTGGTTTGAAGTTTGAAGCTTGTTGTTTGAGCACCACGATGAGAAAGAAGGTTGTTGAAGTGTGTTGTTACAGAAGATAGATGGTTCAGAGGTTTGTTGTAAGAAAGAAGTTTGTTCAAGTTTGTTGAAGCTTGTTGTCGCTTTTATTGTAGTGAAATGGGAGAAACAAGAGAAGAGAACTGAGAGAGAAGCAAGTTTGTTGTGCTTATTAATTGTAATAACGACAGATAGACATAGAGAGCACAATTTATAACCAAACATCAAGTTAGGAACACATAGTTTATATAGAGAGAGACATCAAGTTTACATCCGTGAATCAACATCAATGTTACAACAAAACCAAAAGACATCAAGTCTAGACATAGTACATCCGTGACTGAAGTGTAGCATGAAACAAAAGGCTACACTTTCACCTACTACCCGTGGCTTAAACATATAGAAAAAAAAAGACACCTTCACCTGCAACACCTTCCCACCCGTGACCTGCAACACCGTTTCCTACAACCCGTGACCTGCAAAAGAAAAAATAAGATATTCAATCAACCAAAAGAAAAGTAATAAAACCATTTAGACAACACATTCAATCAAGCAAAACTACTTAACAGATTCAATAAAGCTCTACGATTCAATCAAATTAATAAACATTCAATCAAATTAAAACTACTTAACTGACCAACTAAAGCATTTCTGAGATGAGTTTAGTCTTAAGAGCAAGTTCCTAATCAGAAAGTGTTTTCACTTTTTGGGCTACGAGGCGATCAAGTATCTTTTGTTTGGAGATGGTATTTTTCTGAGCTAGGATGCTCTGGATTTGATCAAAAGCTGCCTCATTTGGCTTCTTTCGCTTCGCTGCTTTGCTGGCCTTAACACCGGGCGGCCTCACCTCTTCCTCCCCAGGCACCACCTCCGCATCAGCTTCCTTCCTTTTCTCCTTCGAGATAGCGTGTGATCTCCATTTCTGATCGAACCTCAGTTCCCTCCAGCAGTGTTTAAGTGTGAACTTGACTTTGTAGTCATTGAAGAAGATGTCATGCGTCGCCTTCACGACATCATTGTCACTGTGGCCACCCGCCTGCTCCTTCAACGCCGCTTCATGGCATCCCACAAATTTACAAACCTGCTCATTCACTCTTCCCCACCTCTGCTTACATTGACCCCACTCCCTAGGAGCAGAGCCAATGAGCAGAGGACTCGAATTGAAATTCCCCTCTATTCACTTCCAAAACGAGCCCAACTTCTGTTCATTACTGACTATGGGATCTTTGCTGGTGTTCAACCAAGCACTGATCAACACAAGGTCTTCTTTGGTTGACCACTTTCTCCTTCCCGCAGGCTTAACTAACCCGGGAGAGTTAACACCTGGCTCAGCAGAGTCTACGTCTATTGGTGGCCTGCTCTGCGAAGCTAACAGGTTAACAAACCCGATAGAGTTAAGGGAAAAACGGTCCATGTTTTTTGGTTTGGGGTGTTTTGGGTTGGGTTGGTGTTTAGATGTTTCTGTGAATTTTAAGTGTGGAGTTACTATGTTTTTAAAGTAGTTTTTACATTTGAAATGAGAGATAATTAAAAGAACTCTGCCAACCAAAATTCATTACACAAGCCATTACACAACTACTAGATACCTATGAGCAGATACACATCAAATCAGGCGAAACAATTAACTCCTGCTAAGTACAATTCAAATTAATCACAACAACCAACCAACCAACCAACCAACAGATCATTAATGTGTGTTTATAAAATATCTACTTGTACTTCTAGTTCTCCTTCTAGTTCTAGTTCTAGTTCTCGTTGTAGTTTAGTTTAGTTCTACATCTAGTTCTCGTTCTAGTTCTAGTTCTAGTTCTAGTTCTACTTCTAATTCAATCGAGAGATACCAATGACCAGAGATTTAGTTTAGCTGAGTCTAACCTTTGGTTGTCAATCGATGCAGACCTTCTCGAGGGTATCGACCTGCACAGTGAGGTCATAGACCTGCTCATTGAGGATTTTAACCTGTTCCTGGACATGGGAAAAATAAAAGACATTTGTGTTAGTCACTGTAATAAAAATATATGGAAAAAATAATTACAGCGATGAAAGAGCAATGTTTCACTAACCTCAAGTGTCTCAATCTGTTTAGTGAGATTCGAGACCCCCATCATCACCTGCTCAGCCTCCTCCACCCGTTTAGTCAGCCTCTCCAGCTCCTCCTGCACACCTATCACCCAAGGCTGACGATAATGGAACCCATCAGCCTTGGTTACAACATAAAGAATAATCAGAGTCTTTTCGATTGACAACAATAACAACAATGATATACAACTTATTAAAGTGTAGTTTTACACATGAGACTTTACCTCATAGTTTTTGCACGTGAAGAACCGCTTCCCAGGAAGAGTGTCGTAGTCCTCCTTCCCGCGAACCTCGTTAATGAGTCTCCCACCACACGGACACCTTCTAGGAATCCCGTACTCGGAATCGGCCACGAACCCTAACATGTTGATGTGGTGGTTTTGCCTCTTTGAATGTCTTCTATCTTCTGCCGGATCCATCTGTAAAATAATTCAAAATTATGTCAAAATTAAACCTTAATAACGAAACAAAAGGATTAAACAAAAACCAAAATCGAACCCTCATGACGATTTAAACCATAAAACGAAACCCATAACTCGATTTACAAACATTACTCGAAACCCCTAACTCGATTTGAAAACTCAGAGAAAAGAACCCTAAAACAAACCACCATCACGATCTACAACCCTTTATCGAAACCCATATATCGATTTAGATCCCTTACTCGAAACCCCCAATTTTTTTTTCAAAATTCAATAATGGCTTCCGACCCCAAAATCGACCCAAAAAATATGTAAAACTACTCGATACTCTCCTACGCTCGTGGATACTAGAGTTCGTCGTCGATTAGGTGGAGCAAATATCCGGGAGTCGTCGTCGCACGAAAAATCGCCTCTCACGGCGAAACCATAGTTTTTTGAGAAAGAGAGGAAAATGAGATGAATCACGAGGAAGCCCTACTTTCCTCCTCGTCAACGCGGAAGCGGTTGACAAACGAGAGCACAACGCGTGGTAAAAACCGCGCCTTACGGGTTCATGGCCAAGGCCCGGTTCATCTAAATTATCGCTTTTTCATTTTCTCTTAATCCAACGGGCCTAAGATATCGAGCCCACGAACCGGTTAAAAACCGCTAATGCGGATGGTCTTATATTACGATAAGAACTCCAACATAAGAGACCTGCAATAAACATGCTCTTAAAGATAAATGCAGGTCTCTTATGTTGGAGTTCTTATCGTAATATAAGATACAATCTTTTATATTACGCTAAAAACTCCAACCTAAGAGACCTGCAATAAACATGTTCTGAGTTCTCCTTGAAATAGGTTAACAGTTTATCATACAAACGAGCTTCATTCACCATTTATTAATCTCTCAACTTCTTCAATCTCTTCCTCATCTCTTGATCCTCCATAACTTTCTTCAACCCATTTTCAACCTCCTTCTCTCCAAAACTGCATTCTCGCCACCAACTTCCACTATGTACTTACATTTCAACAACTGGTCTGATAACACACTAGCCTTCAAGAAATTTCTGAAAAAAATATAATAATCTGAACCGGACATGGTCAAGTGGAGATAAAAGTTGAACCGGTGTAAACAACCAGCAGGTTTGTTAAAACTAGGGTTTTGATATGTGGGAAATCTTGCGATCTAGAAAAAATCTGCCCCCAGCGGCTGCTGAGTAACACAGTTTTGCGGCTCATACCATTCAATGCCTTATCTGAAAACGTATGTAACTCCCGAAAGTCTATGCGTTAATGGTCTTTCCAAGTTTGTTCGCTCGTGTACGGGTTTCACCTCCCATGTACAATATCATAATTAACTTTTAAGATGATACTGTTTCTAATTTTGTCCTCACTTGTACAATATCAAAAATAACTTTTAATATAAACACACTTAAATACAAATTACAAAACAGTTAAAATCTCACACTGAAATTTTTTTAATCAAAATTTAATTATTTTTTTTGTTATAGTAAAATACAAATTATCATAAATCTATATGACGTACGCCGATAATCGCCACCTCTCTGACGTCATTTGCCTCCGCCCTTATTAGAAAGACAGGCTACGTCTACACTTAACATCTCAACATGCATTAAGATATACTGCAACTGTCATGTCTCGACATTGGTTTGTTTGAATATTTAAATGTGAAGTTTGTATTATAAATTCAAAAATTGAAAACTCGCACTTTCAATGTTCACAAACTTTTAGTGGCATAGTTTCACTTCCAAAAAATATATATATATATATATATATATATATATATATATATATATATATATATATATATATATATATATATACATTTCTTCTATTTTTTACATCAAAAATATTCTATTAGTCGAACTAAAATAAAAGTGGCTTTGGAAACTAAATTAGAACAAAACAGCTAACGAAAAAATGATCTACGAAAATCATGTGCTATCTTACCTAATAAATTTGTAGTCTTATTTTGCACTTGAGGATGGTAGATAATTTTAATTTTTGGAATCCTTTTGAAACAGTTAAATTCTTCAATTTTGTTGAAAATTTGGCCAAATTGTAGATTCTTGAATCATTAAAATTAGGTCTTTGCAATCCATTTAAAAATGCTGGCAGAATTACACTGTAATCATGTTTAAGATAAAAAAACATTAATACTAAAAAGGTTATTTATCTGAAAATATCATTAAATATAAATAAAAAACAATTCAATCAAGTGCAAAAACAGCTTGTAAAATAAAATTGGTCATACAATTTTGATAAAATCAAAATTTATATAAATATATAAGTGAAATCTACATTTTAAAATATCAAAAGAATTCATAAATAGTTTATATTTTAAGATGGATGAAGTATAATTTATTTTTTAGTTAAAGAAGAGTTGATATAGTAAGCAATCACTAAAAATAACAAAATTATCAGTGATGGTAATAATTTATTCAATTAATATGTGATTTGTGTTTGATTATATATTAATTTGGCGACGCATTCAAAGGTTGGTGCTTGACCAAAACTAGTAAACGACTACTTGCCCTATATGGCTATATACTACAATTAAAAAAATAAAATAACAATGACTACTTGCCATACACTATAAGATATCTTTCAAAAAAATTTAAAATATATCTTTCTGAAATTTTTTAAAGAATAAATCTTAAAAATCTTATAAAATATATTTTTCAAAATACAATATCCAAAAATGACTTCTAAATATCATTTCCTATGGTATTAATAAAACAATAGTGGCCACTATTTTAAGGGCTAATTATATTTAAAAGTAGTTTTTGGACATTGTATTACTTACGTTCATCCCTGAATTTGATAAGGCCGAAATTTAGTCTATTAATCCTTAAATGTAAAGGAATGTTAAAAAATCACAAGTAACAAGTCTTTTATGTGTATTATTCGAAAAACATTACAACTTATGAGTCTATGACATGTATCATCACTATAATGACTAGATCCGGGATTCGCGCTTCGCGCGGATAACATGTTTAATTAAAGTAAATTTAGATTTTTTGGTAGTTTTAAGTTTGAGAAAGTGGAAGTTAAGTTTTGTTTGTTATAGAATTAACCATAGAATTTTTTTGTTTTAATGTGATGCGGTAATAATTTTATGTTTTCAAAAAAAATGTAATTTTGAATAATATATTGTCGTTCGCGGTAATGCGTAAATTTAAAATAGTTGACTGGTGTCGTTTGCTGTCTTGTTGTTCGATTCCATGTGGAGTATGACATCATGCTTAGGATAGCTGTTTATTCTTCTTTTGGATGCGTTGTATGATATCAATATCGTTGCCAAAGTAGAAGCGCGATCCAGGTGTGGTTGTGAGTGATAATTTCCCTGAAAAGTGAAATATATGTAAGCATTTATTTTGACATAAACTTTATGTTTAGCTTATTACCTTCATGTAATCGCGGAATGATACTTGTGATGATTACGATTTGGTGTTTCCTGGTAGAAATGCGATTCAACTCCCTGAAATAAGCCGCCTGGTTGTCCCATATAGTTAGACGTATCATTTTGGATCTACAAAAATGATCAGATTATATATTTTTTAGTTAAAATAAATAGTAATTAATAAAAAGTGAGTACCTGTTTAAACAAAATCTAATGATGATCTTTGTATCTGTTCTGTGGTTATATAAATCAGTTCCTTGGATGAGGCATATTCGGCCAACAACATCTGTGGGAATAATTTATTTTTAGCGACAAAAACAATGAATTTATTTGTATGTCAGATAGGCTAGGGTTTTTTTTTACCTGGGAGGAAGTTGGTTGAACTTGCTAAGCTGATCAACTGGGGGTAGCGTTGGGGCCGGAATATGTTTGAAGCAATTGGTGGAATGTTTTCTTGAATGAGTGTAATTATTGTTGTCTCATTGATATTGATTATGTAAGATTGAACGGTAAGTATGTACCGTCGGTTATTGGGAAGAAGATTAAAATATCTAATGTGATAAATTTTCCCTTCGTCGAACCGTTGGTACATTTTATCAGACGTAGAAATAGGCACCCGCCCTTCCAGTTTTTTTTGTTGTTGAGTGGTTTAAAGCAATCATTTGAAATGTTGTTTGAATAAATTAAAGGTAAGTATTTTTTAGACAAACCTAGATGTCAAGACAAATGAAAGTTGTTCCTAGGAAAGCATTTTTTTTTTTGTGATTTGTGATGGGCCACATCCTAATGATCCCGACGATTATTGGTTGCGGTCCGAGGGTGCTGTCCTAATTGTTGTGATCTTCGGCTGCATGTTCTGCACACAAAATGACCAAAATGTTTCATTAAAGATGTATATATAAACTTATATCCCTAAGGTTAACTAATCCAAACCTTAGGGTTTAGAGTTAAGGGGTTGAGATTTGAGATTGAGGTTATAATTTTGTAAAATAGAAAATAAATATTTAAAATTTGAAGATTTTAATTTTAAAAATAGTTTGAAAAAGTATTTTTAAATTACAAAAAAAAAATTGGAAAAAAATTTAAATAAAATTCGAAAATTAAAAAGTTTTAAAAAGGTATAAAAATTCGAATTTGAAAACATATTATCTAAAACATTTTGGTCATTTTTCTTGTGTGGTCTATTTTTCTGACTAAAACTTAAAAACGGTCTATTTATGAGATTTGCCCATTTTAATTTACTCTTTTAATAATTTTTTAATTTATTTAATTTAACAAAAAAGTATTGCACCATGAGAACTTAATATGATGCAAGTTCTACTGATGGTTTAATATGTAAACATATAATGTATCTAAAGTAGGAAAATATGTACCTTTTTCCTTTAGCTCTGCCGAGTTGCCGATTTTGTGTGGGCGTAGTTGCGCTAGGTCCTATAAACAAACTTGTTGTTGGTTATTCCACATAATTTATTTGTTTTAATGAGAAGCTAAAGTTGTACTATTTGATGCTTACCTTCTATCCTTCTTGATGTACGTTTTGATAATAATATTGCCCTTCGCATGCCACATGCATTTTTTCTTGCCACTATATGGAGTTAAATGTAAATTGTGTGTTATAATCATCTAGTCTATTTAACATAGACGTTATCCTTTAGGAATCTATGTACTGTGTAACGCACAAATGTCGCAGCCACCTATGAAGAATACATTTTTTTCACATAAAACCATTATTAGTAAAATATATGTGTGAACTTAACAAAACCATTGTAAATATATATTTATATAGTATTAGTTTTTTTTGTAAGATATAGTTGGATAACTTACAGTCAAAGAATTGTGAGGAAAAATGTTGTGGCACAATTCCTGCAGATGGAGCTGTTCGGGAAAAAGTAGAATAAATAAATGGAATCATTTTGTTGGACCAAGTAGTCGAGACATGTCTCTATCATATTTGGCCTTTTAATAATCAAATAATATAGAACATTGCTGGATTCAGTGATATAATTTTGTGTATACCTTTCACTTTATTCCGTACTCCTAGCGGCCGTCCACGTTTACGTTTCGTTGTATTCGAACTTGATGACTCTAATATTGGAAAGAAAAATATTATTAATAAATAAAGTTTTGATTATAAAGATAAGACAAATATATTAAATAATTGTAATCGACAGAGAACTTGATAAATGAATGGAGTGTTAAAAAAATTCTAATTTGAAAACGTATAATCTAAACTTTTACAAAATTATTTTTTTATTATTTTTAATTTTTTTTTTAATTTTATATATATCTAGGGTATAAGGGTTATTTACCATTAAATGAAACATTTTGATCTAACGGTTCATAATTTGTATTTTAAAATTAAAAAAAACATTACTATATAAAAGGAAAATATACATTTCTAAACAATTACAATGATGAACTAATAAGTCTTTTTTTAAAATTAATATATCAATACTAATAATGTTTTTTGATTCAAAAATGAATTTGTAAATTCAAATACCTCCTAGAAGCGAAGGATCTTTGGAGGTTGGTTTGACCATGGTGTTGCGGGACAGCCGTGCCTTAAACAAAACGAAGAATAGTAAAATGTTAGACTAAGTGAAATCTTGTTGTATAAATAATACACTAATAACTTACACAGAATACAAAAGGTCAGATCAACAATCACTGCTTGCCTCCGGAAACGCAATACCTAATAAGAGTTAAATCCCATATATAAGCTTTTTTTCATAAGTAAACAATCTTAAATAACCAGGAATTAACATTTTTGGGGTGTATTGACTGGTACACAACTTATTGAAAAACCAAGACTCAACAGGATTATCAACAGCAAAGCAAAACAGAAAACAACAACGAAATTTTCCGTAGACACAATAACAAATCAGAACAAAATAAAAGAAAGCAAATACATAATCGAAATACAAAAAATCTTACACGGAATATAAGATTGACTCGTAAATATTTCACGGTTGCCGAGGTCAATTTTTTGCAGGCTGAGAGGCGATGGATATGTGGGTAGACCTTAGTGAAAGAGCCAAATATTTCTTTTCAAAACGTTATGTGGTTTTTACATATCTTTAGTTATTTGTATTAATGGTAGTATATATTCTATTTAATTCTTAATGAATGCAGTCTGTATTATTGGCATGAAATATGGCAATATCCTTTATTAAATTTGTGGCCAGCTTGAAGAATATTCTATTGGGTCAGTTAAGGTTGGAGAAATCGATTTTGATTTATGATGGCAAATATGTGGTAGATCGAAGTGTAATAATTAACAGCTGGACGCAAACGAATCAATGCATGAATTGTACGTATTCCTTATTCGACTCCATGCATTGTATTATGTTTACCTGTTCACAGTACAATAATGAACACGAATACATAAAATTTTAAAGACTGCATAACCAAGATAGGAATGAAAACCAAACAACTTAATAAGATAAGAAAACCATAACGTTTTTTCCAAAATGAAATTGTCTTAGCAAGATGAAAAAACAAACTGACTTAAGAGAAATAAGAAGACTGTTATTACAGAAGCATGCTGACTGGACAGTCTGTACCAGCCACTGATGGAGTGATTTTGGTGCATGAGATCTAGCCACTACGCTTGGTACGCTTAGCTTTCTTCTGGTCGTCAGTGGCTGAAGTACCACCACCACTGCTCTCAGCTACATCTGAGATTTCCACTTCAGCTCCTGGACGATGGTTTTGTGCGCCAAGAATAGTAGGTGGCGTGTTGAGTGGCGGATTCTTTGGTGGTAAAACTGCTGGTGAGACTATCTTGGTAGCGGTCAAGGACAGTCGGGTTGAAGTGAAATTGTAGTAGGCGACCTTGATCCTGAATTTCTTTGTCTGGCCTATTGTATCAATAAAACACTGTGGCAGTGGAACTTCAAGCTCAGCCGCATCTCCACCATTTTCCTAATATAAGAGAATTTATTTATCAACTTGGTAGACTTTATGATTAAAATAAGTGTTAAGATTATGAAAATTATCATTTATCAACAGAACAACAATTACCTGAACATAAGCGTCGATCAACTCTGTTGCTTTTCTGCCAGTGAGCTCTTTCCCAGCATCTCCGAGAATGATGAACGTGCACTGCTCCTCATTATCATAGACAGAAAGCTCCACCCGATAGCTGGTTAAAAACCAAGTGATTAGTATATACATCGTCGAATGGAAACATATTTGAGAGGAGAATCTTACTTGGCTACTGCAGTAGCATTTTCATTGCCGCATTTTGGACAAAGCAATGTTGTCGGCCCACGGTTTAACTTGGTCTGGCAATCTTTGCAAGCAATGTAATACCACTCAGTGCCAAGCTTGATATTATCAATTGTGGCAATGCAGTCAAAGTAGGTAACCTGAAATCACATCCCAAGGATTGTCAGCAACTAAATTGAGAAAAGTGCTTGATTCTAATTAGGAAATGAGATTACCTTAGCAGGCTGACGCTTGAGGAAGGCAGCAATCTCACTTATTGTGAGAGTCTCAGCTTTGACCACCTCAACAGGGTTGACCAAAGAAGTTGCATAAGGGTTCGTAGTCAACCTTGGAAAGAATTTTAAATCAGGCGATCATCAAAGTTGTTAAACACATAATAGACTAATCTATAGATTGAAGAGGACATTAGCTAATACTAAACAGGTCAAGTATTCCCTGGTGGGGTCAACATCTTCGTCCAAAACACTCTTCAAGAGGACATTGAACTTAGGCACAATTTCCCTGTCAATATAGAAGCAGTTAGTGGTAGGTTTATGTAAGTGAGTGTGAGTGTTCAGGAGTTCTTATATTGAGTGTGAGAGATTACCACCAAGGCTTTTAGGATTGACCGTTGTGACCAAAAGAACCGTTGGAGTGGCTTCACTTGCGTCAAACTTCAGGCGGAAACTTACCGCGGCCTCGTTCCATAGATAGACGTTAATCACTGGACCGCTGCAGTTAACAAAGAGTAGAGGTTTAATTTAACTAAGAATCATAAATTAGAAAATGATATATATGCATTGGTCGAACTACAACAACTTACTCTTTAAGCTGCAAATGGACCATCACTTTCCGAGAAGCTGAGTCATCCTTGGTGCACAAAACCGGACGCTGATGGAGAGCCTGGCCATCAACCAGCTTAAGGTGGCCAACAACATCTACAACAAACAGTCACACACATATATATGTTTAATTACACGCATATATGTTTAGATATATGTTAAGAAAATATCTAAACCTTACCGTGAAGATCCCCTCTGAGATCGCAGTTTGCTTCAAAGTTTAAAAAGGAAAGGACTCTGAAGCGCTCTGTCAAAACGCCTTCAATGTCTACTTCATCCTTCGACAGGGCAGAGGCGTGTGAGATGCAGATTACCAGCCTCTGATCAGCAACATGGTACATCACTTTGCTGTTGGATGCATAGAAGTTTGTCAGTGTGTAGATTCTCCCACGCTGGAGCTCTTTCTCATACTGGTTGCGACGGTTCTGACCGAAGAATCCCTGAGTCAAAGTACCCTACAGAACAGAGATACAATATCGAGTCAGTTGAAAGCGTTCAAATAAAATTATAAGCGTTCAAATAGATTGATATAAGTCAACAAAAACAAACTTTACAGTTTTGGTATTACACGAAGCCATGTTCTATACTAATCTGATCTCTATCAAAGCACTCTCAAGTGAATAATGAAACAGAAAAACCAATCAAAGATAAGCTAATATATAATCAAAGATAAGCTAATATTATTTCATCTTATCCCAATAAATCAAGTTTTTTTTCAGAGTGATTAAAATTATAAGCGTTTAAAGCAACAAAAACAAATCTCTCTAATCAATCAAAGATACACTAATATAATTCAAACGAATCAATCATATTTTTTTTCTCGAATATACGCCAAGGAAAACCAATCAAAGAGACGCTAATGTAATTCAAACGAATCAATCAAGTTTTTATTTTAATCAATCAAGTTTTTTGTTTTCCAATATACGCTAACATCTCAACCTAATGTACATTAATATAATGAGAAATGAAGACATACCTCCGCATCGATCATAAGCATCTCGATCCCAAGAAGGATCCCTGGTCCTCCTTTGACATTCTTGCGAGCTTCCCAGAAATGAAGAAGCCTAAACTGCAAGGTGGAATCGCCTGGCCCTGGTGAAACATGTCGGAAGAGGAGAGGAGGAGAGCTTCGCCGGTGCGGATTGCAGTCGTTTTCGCCATGATGAGGGTATGGATTTTACGATCTGAGGTAAGGGTATAAATAGGGATCTAGATATCATCGAGGCGGAGGGGGGATGTGGAGGGTCCGAAGGGATCTTGAATGGAGGATTGATGAAAGCACATTGAAGTACCATCACTCTCATCGGGGACGTTATGCGGGATGAGTTGGGGGGAGAAAGAGAATCGACAAAGAGATCGAGACGGCGATTAGGGTTATTGATTTGGGGGGGGGGGAGAAAGAGAATCGACAAAGAGAGAGAGACGGCGATTAGGGTTAGAGAGAAACGATTTCAAAGAAAAGGGGATCAAGAGAACGATTTCAAAGAGAGAGAGAGAGCTCTGGATTGGGAACCGAGATGAGTAATGGGCTCCGACCAATACGTAAAATCAAGAGAGGAGCGGGAGTGGGCTAGGAGATGGGCTGCGAATTGTTGAATTTTTTTTTAATCCCAAGCCCAGTCCGGGATGACATGGCATATTGATTGGTTCTCAATATTTTTGTCTATGTGGCAGGGCTTAGGAGAGAGAGATTTAGCCCCTTTTATATAGTAGAGATTCTTAGGACTCTTTTTTTTTTTTTTTTTTTTTTTTTTTTTTTTTTTTTTTTGACGTCAAAAGGCCATTCTATTACTCAAACTTGAGGTGGTTTGGGTAACCAAACCGGAATAGAACAACCAACAAAATGTAACTCCCTATGAAAAGATCTAGCATTCTTAGCCAAAAAATCAGCAGTCCGATTGTGGGTCCGTGGAACGTGAGAGATTTTGAATGCTGGGAAGCATATCTGTAGCGTCCCTATCCTTTCCAATTCTGTCGAAAAGCTTGGCCACACCTGAGGGTCCTTTACCATTGCAATTAGTTCCTTACAGTCTGTCCCAAAGCTTTGGCAGTTCGAATATTGTAGCATACTCTCCATCGCCCACCGCAGTGCTTCTACTTCCGAGTGTAAGGCTGATTCGCGTCGGGGAAGGTTCCTTGTTCCCATAAGTTGAGTGTTCCCTGAACTATCCATCCATGCCCATCCGCTTCCACTAAAGTTAGCAGAAGATGTCCAAGATCCATCTAACAAGCAAATATTTCCCAAGCGTACGACTTGGGGTTCCTCATTTATATTATCGTGTGCCACAAGTTGTACCACTTCATTAGCATCAAACCAAGCGTGACATTCACTCTCTGCATGTCTAACTAGATCCAATGGATCTCTATCTATTCCCCTGAAGAGCTTTTCATTCCTAGCTTTCCAAATGTACCATATTATCCATGGATATGGGTACCTATCTTGCTCTGGCCCAATGATACTATTCTTCCTCCAGAATAGATAATCCATATTTGCGTAGATGCTCGAAAGCGAAAAAATATTTGGGCCTGTCGGAGTAGATGATAGAGACCACACTTGAAGAGCTGGTGGGCATTCAAAAATTGCATGTGTAACGGTCTCCTCCACTTCTCCACATCTTGGGCAATAATTATCGCACCTCATATTACGTCTAACTAAGTTCCTCGTTACTGCCACATGACCTGTTAACAACTGCCATATAAGATGACATATCTTCGTAGGAGCCTTCAATTTCCACGCAAAGGCTTGGAGCTTTGTAATACTTGGCTCTAAAACATCCTTTTCCTCCGCTACCTTTAATAAATTCTGAGCCACCCAAAATCCAGATTTGACCGTGTATTGGCCATTTCTTGTAAAGTCCCAGCAGAAGGTATCACGACGATGAGTTGAACTTATTGCCAAGCTCCTTATGAATGGTATATCCTCAGGATGAACATAATTCTCCAATAGTCCCACATCCCATTCCTTTACTCCCTGATCAATAAGATCGCTTACTCTCATATTAGGATGCATCACAGGCGCTATGGGGACAGCTGGCCTCGCGGGGGTCGATGGGATCCATGGATCCTCCCATACCTTAACTTCATAGCCTGAATGAATCTTCTGTCTAATGCCCAGTAATAGCAATTTTTCTTGCAGCAGAAATGCTAGTCCACACATAGGATGGGCTGGTCACAGCGTTTGCTCTCAAGGGAGAACTCAATCTATAATATATTCCCCGTAAAACTCGAGCGACAAGAGAATCAGGGAACTGTACTAGTCTCCATAGTTGTTTAGCCAGAAGCGCCAGATTGAACTCATGAATCATTCGGAAGCCAATTCCACCCTCCTCTCTTGGTAGACACACTTTTTCCCATTTTGCCCAGTGTATACCTCTCTTTGGTGGATTCGAGCTCCACCAGAATTGGGCGATGGCATTGGCTAAATTTTCGCATATCTCCAATGGGAGCAGGAAAGTCGACATGACGTATGTCGGGAGAGCAAGCAGGATGGATTTAATCAACACTTCCTTTCCACCTTTTGAGAGCCATCTACCTGTCCATCCATTCACTCTATGCATCAGCTTATCTTTCAGGAATGCAAAAAGTTTGCATTTAGATCCGCTTATGTCTTCGGGGATGCCCAAGTATGTTCCCATTCCACCTTCATTTGTATCCCAAGTGCATCTTTGATCTCTTGTCTAGTGGTTGCATTAATCCGCTTACCGAAGAGTAAGGACGATTTATCAAAGTGATACATTGACCAGATGCTTTGCCATATCTTCTGACTACTTTCATTACTTCTTCACATTCACGGGGCTCCACCTTACAGAAGAAAAGGCTATCATCAGCAAAGAGAAGGTGGGATACCGACGGACACGTGCATGTAACACGCATCCCTGTTATCTTCCCTTGTATCTCTGCATGATTAAGAAGGCTAGCGAGCGCTTCCGTGCATAGAATAAAAATGAAAGGAGACAAAGGATCTCCTTGGCGTAATCCTCTACCTGGAGTAATATTCCCTCTTGGCTCTCCATTCATGAGAACTTTATATTTCACCGATGTAATGCATCGCATGACCCAGCTGATCCAAGTCTCTGAGAATCCCATCTTACGCTGGACAACTTCAATAAAGGACCACTCCATCTATCATATGCTTTGCTCATGTCTGTCTTGATGGCCATCCTTTTATTCCGCCCCACTTGGCTTTGTTCGCAATGCATGGAACATTTCCTGAGCGATCATAACATTATCTGAAATCTGTCTCCCAGCAACAAAGGCTGACTGGGTTTCCGATATCAAGCCTGGTAGTACTTTTTTTAACCTCTGGCATAAGACCTTAGAGATTATCTTGTAGCTGACATTGCACAGGACTAATGGGCCTAAACTGAGCCATTGCATTTGGCTTTGTTACCTTCGGGATAAGACATATATTTGTATCATTCAGTCCACTCGCCATTACCCCCTCAAACAGGAATTTATTAACCATAAGAGTTAAATCCTCTTTTACTATATCCCAGAATTTCTGGTAAAAAAGCGCAGTCATCCCATCTGGTCCTGGGGCCTTCTCTGGATGCATGGCAAAAAGCGCTAATTTGACTTCTCATGCAGAGACCGGGGCTGTAAGGTTGGCATTCATATCACCAGTGATCGTTGTTGGAACTTGAGCTAACGCCTCCTCAATTTCCTCTGGATTCGACGATTCAAAAATTTGCCTAAAATAACTAGTAGCAATGGCTACTAGTCCTTCTTCATCCTCAACAATATTTCCATTCTCATCTAGGAGCTGTGTGATCTTATTCCTTGCTCTTCTTTGCTTCGTCAAGGCATGGAAAAATTTTGTATTTCTATCTCCTTCTCTCAATCAAAACACCCGACTCTTCTGCTTCCAGAACATCTCTTCTGCTTTAAGGGCATCTGAGAGTTCTTTTAGGGCTGCTGCAATTTCCTCAGTTGTGGCATTATCATCTGCATACAATCCTTCTACCTTTTCTTTAAGCTCCTCCACTAGTTTTGCCGAATTGACATTATTTTGCCTTCGCCATTCACTCAAGGCTCTCCTGCAGCTGGAGATATGTTCCATGATAGACGCATTGGGAGGAAGATCAGGAGATTTCCATCCCTCAAGGATAACTTGCCTTAGCTCTTCATTATCCAACCATCTTTTGTCAAACTTAAACTTTTGGATCTTCTCGTTGGCTTTATGAGTATATCTGCAAGAATCGGACGATGATCCGATCCCCATAGCCTCATGTACTTTACTGCCGAGTGGGGAAACTTCTCATGCCAGTCTGCATTTCCTACAGCTCTGTCTAAACGACATCGGACTGTTGATCCTCCTGCCCTCTTCCCCACCCAAGAAAGCATATCACCTGTGAAAGGAAATTCTAGCATACCACAATCATTAAGCATCTGCTTAAAAGGAAGAAAAGAACTAGCATGACGTTGTCTTCCTCCTGCTTTCTCATCATGACATGTTATTTCATTAAAATCTCCTATCATGAACCAAGGTCCATTTCTTGTTGTTGAGAAAGGCGTAAGACGTTCCCAAACTTGATCTCTTCTTTCTAATACAGGGTCTCCATAAACAAACGTCATATAGACTTTTATTCCATCAATGACTGCCTCAATGTCAAGATCTCTTCTTTCTAATACAGGGTCTCCATAAACAAACGTCATATAGACTTTTATTCCATCAATGACTGCCTCAATGTCAATCATACGATTATTTGAAAATAAAACATTAACTTGAAATTCATCCATAAAAAATAAAGCTAAACCTCCGCTGAGTCCAAGTGGCTCAACAGTAAACAAATGATCAAATCCTAAGTCGGTCTGAATGTTTTGCAACAGCCGCCTTTTATTCTTCGTCTCAGAAAGGAACACAAGTCCTGGGCGATGCTTCTGACACATCTCCGTAAGGCGTCGAACTGTGAGGTCGTTCCCAATTCCTCGACAGTTCCAACTGAGTGTCTTCATGGATGATGCCTGGAGGTGTTTTTGGACCCCTTCAAACCAGAATCGTTACGTGAACTGTCCCTATGGATCTTCTTATGTCCCGAACGATGAGTTTCTGAGCGTAGTACGTCGCGAGAAGATGATCTACGCAGCTTCGGAGATCCCCGACGGAGGAACTCTGCTTTCTTTTTTTGGAAGGCCGAGAGGGATGCCTGCCCTGCTTCCAATTTTGCGTGAGGACGAAGCTCTAGGCTTCCCTTTCGTAGCCTCCACTCCCTCCTCACCAACTGCTGGCGCGTCCTTTATGGCTTCAGCATCCATATCCATAAGTTCATCCCCCAGCAAGTCATCATCATTATCCACAACCATCAAAGAATCCTCGCGATCCACATCCTCCATATTACTTGTGCCAATGATCTCCATGTCATTTAAAGCCATTCTTAGGACTCTTAAAAAATTGTTGTTCCATCTAAAAATATATTATATTTTTGTTAAACTAACCATAAATTAATTATTAATGTGAAATTTTGTTTTTTTATTATTTTCTTAAATAAAATCTAAAGAATTACCTAATGTGATTAAAATTATATATATGATAATTAATGATTTTGAATAATAAATAGTTGATAACAACTTATACATCTTCTATCATTTTTTAATTTTATTATTAAAAAAAATTAAGCACTCACATTAATTACATAATAAAAGAGAAATTGGTGCGGATACACCTAAACTGAACACTAACTCATTCTCTATCCATCACATTTGAAACTTATTTTTATTCTCATTATGCCCTTAGGATATTATAATAGACTATAGACTAGCTTCTACATGTGCTAGGAAAGACTTTTTTTATCTTTCGGGTTAAGCAACGTCACTTGATAGGTCTGAGTATTAGACCAAGATTAACCGTGGTTTTAAGGAGATTCTTAGCATTTAATTGTAATTAAAAAAAAAGAAAAAATAAAAAATACCTTAAGAGTTGGTTCTTAATTAAGGGGAGGAAGAAGCGGATCTTGGGCACACGTGTTAGAAGAAGAAGGGTTTGGTTTTCTCTTTCTCTCTCCCGAAGGATGAGTTCGACGATTTAGTCTCATTCCATCTCTTCCTTAGTTGATCTCTCCTCGATTCACCACTCCAACAAGAGGAATGGGAACGTCGGCGTAACTGTTCTGGTTCCATGGCTTTCATTTGGTGCGTACGCAGGTCAGCTTCTAGGTTAGCTTCCGTGTATGGTAATCGGATGGTTCGAGTCCGATCCATCTCCTCCGTTGTTAACCGTCCGTCTCTAGCTCGCAACCCATCTCTGTTTAGTCCTTTTGCCCTTTACTCGATGGCTATTGATCGGATGAGCTCCGAGCAATCGCTTCTCCGCGTGATTGACTCCGAGATCAACACTGCTCTCCAAATCAATGATCCTGATTTGGTAAAAGTTTACTCATTTAGCTTGATTTGTGAAAAAGGGTATTCGAAATATGTGACACTCTCTTATCTTTCACTACTAACATTTGGAAGTGTCTAATGCATGTTCCTTATCTCTCTTAATGGATCTCCAGCAAAAGTGGTGGTGGAATTGTCTAAGCAAGAGCTTGTTCAAGCAGCTGTTCTGCTTTATCCTTCTTTTGTTACGGTCGATGATATCAAGGGTAAGCGATTATTGGTACTTTGATAACATAGATATTTCATCTTGTATTCCTCGCATAAACATGGTTACATGAGTCTCATGCCTCGCCTAATGGTTTGGTGCAGGTGGGAAGGTGTCAATTGCTATACTAGGAGCTGAGATTGATCGGTTGTCCCCACCAGCACTCTTGAAACAATTTGAGGAGATTCTTGCTTCCAAACCCGAGGTAAAGCCTCTGCTTCTTCTGTAACTCAACAAGTTTCATCTCTTTGAAACTGTAGAAGTTAAAGTAATTGACTTGTAAAACGGGAATGCGTAGGACAAGAATAGGCTATTTGCATGGGACAAGTGAATGTGAGCATACTAGCAAACTATTGTCTTGGTGATCATAAAATATTTATGTTTAATTAAAAAAAAAAAAAATTCTTAAGAACCCTTAATTTAAGAACCTACCATTAGAGCAATTAAATTAAATGTTTCTTAACAAAAATTCTTAATTTACATTTATTACTAAAATACTCATTAAGAACTCCTAATGGGGTTCCATGGTTAATCATGCTTTTAGGATTTATAGTGACTGTTGCGTATGGAGGGTTTCAAATTCCAGGAAACGAAAAAGTCGAATTAATTCGACATCTAATAACCACCTTCTTTTTTTGAACAACAACCATCTCCTTTCATGTCATCAATTTCCTCCTTTTAAATATTGTAATTTTCGGGTTTTCCCAAAAATCCAAACCCTAATCGTTGACATTTATCGTTTTGCTTAATCGTTGATGGAAGAAAATCAATCTCCCTCCGAGGATGTTTGCGGCTGGAGAGGAGCCATGTGGTGAACGAGTCATTCCACAGCTCAGAGAAGAAATTGTACCAGACGAGCCCTTTGTAATTGTTGAGTCTGACAGCGAAGGTGAGACGCTGGAGGATGAGACCCCGACTGAAGGGCCACCGGTTCTTGAAGACAATTTTGGCAGGATTGAAAAACTTTAATATCTCGACAAAATTGTGTATCATACCTGGTGACGCCATATACATTGGTCTTGAATGCCAGGTACATCAATATATATCTGCTGCTGACATGAATTTAGTTAAAATAGCGGGCATAATATATGTTAACCTGCAACATGTAATAGAAACTTACATGTTAGGTGTGGAAGGTAAAATAAATATTAGTCAGTAGTGCAATCTTTAGTCACTAAATGTAGGATTATCGGTGAAAGACCTACTTAACCGTTAAGACATGCATGTAGTCCAAACTTACATATACATCACTCGTATTGATTTTTTACACTATGTTCTTGAAACGTAGGTGGAGTTGAAGTCTATTATGGATGAACCCTACGAAGAGTGGTCTTCCGGGGCTGATTTTTCATGGTTAGATGAAACTGGAGATGATGATGTTGACAACATGGTCCGTCTGACCAGTGAGGGTTTTGTTCACAACAATTATGTTAACCAAGTTTTTACTTAGTTATCTGATACCATTTTATGTTCAGTTTTATCGGTGGAAAACATATTTCGTTAGTTATTATGATAAAGCATCACTAATTAATAGCTAACTGGTAAGATGTTACAAAATATTTTTCATTAATCGATATATAGTTACCACTTCTCAATAAATTCACAAGATATGCTCAAAAATATCAAAAGTTTTTCTATTTATTGAGAAGTGGTAACATTTTTATTGGCCGATATCTATGCACGTACCCTACTAACATATATATTGTCATTGGTAATATTTGTATGGGAGAATTGCCAAGTGTGACTCAAAACTTGGAGTCAAACCCAAAACAATACCCCAACTTGGGTCAAAGGCAAAAGTAACCTAAAAGGCTATTGAAATTACAACTATCCCCTTGTGACCAAACAAAAAAAACGGAATTTTTTTTACGTTTCTACCCCTCGCAAGTCGTCTGTTTAGACGACTTGAAAATAAGTCGTCCAGACGACTTAACTGAAAGTCGTCTGGACAGTTAGTCTTAAACATAATTTAAAAATTTTGTAAAAAATATTTTGATAAGTGAAAAATGAGAATTATGTAATTAACATATGTCTTAGGAGGTATAAATTAAGATATAACAAATTTCAATTGTTTTCAGCATAGATGAGTGAAAGTAGTGAGTCATGATATTCTTTAGTTTATGTTTCATCAACATATGTTGTAGTATTGTATGTGTTCTTAGGGTTAGATTTGGAAAGCATTAAAACCGTTTTTGAAAATTTTTAAAATTACTTATGCGTGTTCATTTCTGTGTATAGTAAACACTATTTAAGTATAATTTGATTTTATAACGTGGTTAGTTAGTTAATCTAGTCATTTAATATTTTGTCGTCTGAAAACAGACGACTAAATATTAAGTCGTCTGTTGTACATTATCAGCCAGAATAAGTCGTCTAAACCGGACCAAACCTTAAAGTCTACCAATGTACTTTTAAAGCTAACCGGATTATTTACCCAATATATAAGGTGATTTTTATTTTTTTTGTTTCATTTTTCGCGAAATTCAGAAACCCTAACAGTTTCTCTCTCAAAGGCGATTCGAATTCCCACGATTTTCGAACAAACCATCGTTCTCAACGTCAGCTATCTATCTCACTTCATTCTCACCGTTGTCGCCGCAGCTTCTTCTAACCCTAGCGCCGCCGATTCCTCTAAACCCTAGCGCCGCCGATTCCTCTAAACCCTAGCGCCGCCGCTTCCACTATTTCCGAACAAACCGTCGCCCTCGCCACCGTGGTCACCAACGTTCTCACCGCCGCTTCCTCTAAACACTAGCGCCGCCGCTTCTTCTAAACCCCTAGCGCCCGCCGCTTCTTCTCTGTAAACCTTAGCGCCGTTTCTCTGTAAACCCTAACGCCGCTAAGTCCATCAATCTCGAGGAAAAGATGAACATAAAACGTTGTCTCTATCAATTTACTCATTCTCACCGTTTCACGTTTATTTTTTCAGATCTATAACCGCAATGACGAGTACTCCAACTCCTTCTGCGACTGGAAGACTTGTAAGTAATTTAAGTCGTCTGGAAAGTCTTCCAACTGGACGACTTAGTAGATGACTTAAATATAAGTCGTCCATTGGAAGACTTTCCAGACGACTTAAATTTAAGTCGTCTGGACTTATATTGTTGTCTTTGATTATTTTGCAGACAAAAAGGATGGATATTCCAGAACTCCCCCGTAGGTTATACACATCAGGGGAAGAGCCAGAAGCCCACAATAGCATTTCGTATCATACGGATAACAACAAGTTGCATACTGCTCTTAGGAAAGCTCTTACTGATGACGAATTTGAAGAGCTCAGGAGTCGAGTTTGGGAGTTTTCATCAAGTTCAAGGAGCAGGGATTTGGTTGGGCTTCAAGGCTGGTTCACTACATGCTCAGTTTCAAGCTGGACATTAAGAAGAAGTATGAGATGTGGTCTCTCGTTGGTCCAGAACCTTTGAGGTTTTCACTGTTAGAGTTTGAAAACCTCACTGGTCTAAACTACGAGTACATCGAGGACCTTGAGACACCAAAATGTGACGTTACCCACCAGAGATGGTTTCTTTCTGGGGGATGTTGGGAGTTCATCTGGAAGCTGGGCCACTACTGATCAGATAATAGCAGCACTGAAGAGATGCAGGGATTGGTCCAGGGAAGATCGCAAGCGGCTCGCGTACCTCTCCATCTTCACTGGATTTCATTGAAGGGAGAAAGTTTTCAACCACTACACGATCTACTCTGGCAAGGCTAGTGATGGATTTAGAACGGTTTGAGAATTATCCATGGGGGAGAGTCGCGTTTAAGGTGCTGATGGACTCTTTGTGGAACAAAGAAATTGCTGGCTGTTACACCGTGGATGGGTTTATACAAGTTCTTCAGGTCTAGACGTACACAGCTATGCCGGAATTGGGTGCTAGTATTGGTGGTCCCAGAGCAGACAGTCCGTCTCCACCGATACTGGCTTACGAGGGCAGCAGAGGCCGCAGATCAATGAAAGCTGCTATCTTGAGTCAGGTATTTACTTCTATCCAAAAGACTGCGCAGACGACTTATTATAAGTCGTCTGGAAGGTCGTCCAGCTGGACGACTTATCGGACGACTTATAATAAGTCGTCTGGAAAGTCTTCCCAGCTGGACGGACTTATCGGACGACTTAATTAAGTCGTCTGGAAAGTCTTCCATCTGGACGACTTATTAGACGACTTATTATAAGTCGTCTGGAAGGTCTTCCAGCTGGACGACTTAGTAGACGACTTATAATTAAGTCGTCTATTTAGTATTTTTTTTCAAATATCTAACTCGATTCTTCTATTTACTGCAGGACCCGCGTGATCAACTTTGTTGAGAAGGACATTAGTGAATGTGGCCAAAATGGGACTCTGAGTTGAGGACCTGCCCGCGGAGAACATCATTAAAGTCATGTATGAGCGGAGACCGTGGAAGTGGACCATGGATTGCTGGGAAGTCACTGGTACTAAGGTCAATACAAAACCTAAGGTTGTGACTCCATCGAAGAAGGCCAAAGAGATGGTTGTGTTGGAGGAAGGAGGAGGAGGAGGAGGAAGACAATCCAAGACCTCGGAAGAAAGCTCGTAAAGAGGCTCCTAAAGTGGCTAGTGAAGAGGCTAGAGAAGAGGCTAGAGGGGTGACCAGAGAGGAGTTGGAAATTATGTTCAAGGGCGTAGCTGACTGCATGAAAAAAGGGTTAATAAGTGCATGAGGGAGTTTAGGAAGTTGTCCGATAGATTGGAAGCTGTGGAGAAGAAGGTTGGTGTCACCAATCAGGCTACCCCTCCACCTCTAACCAATCAGGCTACCTCCTCAAGATAAACAGCCGTACCCCTCTTGCCAAAGAAACCCGGGGGTAGAAACAAACAGGCTACCCCTCATGCCAATGAAACCGTGGTTAGTAACCAGCCTCCTCCTCATTCAAACCAAACAGCAGCCCCTCCTCCTCAAAAGAAACAGCAGCAGCCTCCTCCTCCTCATCAAACCAAACAGCAGCCTCCTCCTCCTCAAAAGAAACAGCAGCAGCCTCCTCCTCCTCAAAAGAAACAGCCTCCTCCTCAAAAGAAACAGCCTCCTCAAATCAAAGAGGTTAGTATCAAATCCAGGGTTAACTAGTTGTCCAGACGACTGTAAAAGTTGTCTGGACGACTAGTTGACCCTGGACGACTTAAACGTAAGTTTTCTGGACGACTAGTTGACCACGGAAGACTTAATTTTAAGTCGTCCAGGGTCAACTAGTCGTCCAGACAACTTTTATTTAAGTCGTCCAGGGTTAACTTAGTGTGCAACTTTTATTGCAGAGATGGTTGCCGGAGGATACAGCACCGAGGCGAACTCGGTAAATAAGATCTTGCCGAGGATAAAGCAGATGGTGTCACCTCCAAAGAGATTGTTGCTGTCACTTCCACCGATCACCAACCGAGCCTCGCTTCCACCGATCAACAACCGAGCCTCGCTCCACCGAGCCAAGCGATCCAGTTTCAGAACCGAGCCTGGTTGTATTGGACAAGCGTGCAAAGAGTAAACGAGCGAAGAAACCTG
This sequence comes from Brassica incana, assembly GCA_945779075.1. Lineage (NCBI taxonomy): Eukaryota > Viridiplantae > Streptophyta > Magnoliopsida > Brassicales > Brassicaceae > Brassica > Brassica incana. Next base: position 14,343 of record CALZFW010000845.1, on the reverse strand, counting down.
CTCCCCACTGTGAGATCTCCTTATACGGCAGAGAAAAAAAAAGATAAAGTGGCAGCCTATAATCCATTTCCGCCAGTAAACAAAGATAAGTTGAAGGAACTCGCGCTGATTGGTTGAAAACTGATCCGTAAGTGATTGCTTTACCCATAATAGCTTGATTTAGTCGTCCAAAACTGATTGCTTTTTTGTTTGCAGTCATTATTTAACTAAGACCGAGGACAAACCACGTACATCACCAACAAGTGGTACCACTTCCTCCGGACAGCCAGAGGATGGCTGGAAGACTGCGTAAGTCTTCTGCACACGACTTATATTTAAGTCGTCTGGTAACTTCTAACTTGTTATATTTAATATGCAGCATATAGATGCTGGATTAATGTGCTAAGGCAGAGGTATCAGGAGAACCCACAAGCTGAAAGGTGTACCCACGGCCAACAATGGTGATTGTGGCGTGTACGCTGTAAAGTACATTGAATGTCATGCTCTTGGGGTCTCCTTTGACCCTAAAGACTTTGCTAGGTGCAACGCGAAGAAAATGAGGGATAATATGGCGGTGGATATATGGAAGGAGCTTGTTGATCAGCATCTGAAAGGAAAATGTGGATGGTGATAAGTTCGTGGGCATGTATGATTAGATTTGTGTTTGTATTTGAACTTGTCTTTGTATTTGAACATGATTTTTTAACGAGCGAAGTATTTGTATTTCAGCTTGTCTTTGTATAGATTTGTAAATATATAAGTTGTCTGAAAGAAATAAGTCGTCTGGAAGGTTTTCCAACTGGACGACTTACAAATAAGTCGTCTAGAAGGTTTGGACGACTTATTATAAGTCGTCTGGAAGGTTTTCCAACTGGACGACTTACAAATAAGTCGTCTAGAAGGTTTGGACGACTTATTATAAGTCGTCTGGAAGGTTTTCCAACTGGACGACTTACAAATAAGTCGTCTAGAAGGTTTGGACGACTTATTATAAGTCGTCTGGAAGGTTTTCCAACTGGACGACTTACAAATAAGTCGTCTAGAAGGTTTGGACGACTTGAAGGGATAGTAGAAGGTAGTCTAAAAATAAAATACACTTGAAGGGATAGTAGAAGGTCGTCTAAAAATAAAATACACTGGACGACTTAGTAGAAGGTCGTCTAAAAATAAAATACACTGGACGACTAAAATTTAGTCGTCTGGACGGGTAATCAAGACTGGACGACTTAAATTTAGGTCGTCTGGACAACTAGTCAACTGGTTGTGTACATTGTGGTTTCGTATGGCCAGTTTCCTTGCAGTTTGAGCATCTCCGTGCCCTGTGTTTCTTCCTGGGTTTGTGTCCTCTCATCCTAGATAGCTCCAACCAAGATTGCCATCTTGATTTCTTCGGTCTCCCCCGACCACGCTTTAGTTCTGGAGGAAAGCATTCTCGTTCCTCAATATGTTGTGACACGATAGGATATATATTCTCTGAGTATCCTGCATACAGATAATTCTTTGAGTACAGTGGACATACAAGTGTGGAGATATGCAAACCAGCATGTTCCAGCAGCTATAGCATGAGAGCAAGGTATTTTCTCCACTCCATAGACACCACAATCACACTTTGCATGTTCCAAATCAACCACACAGTCCATTTTGCCACCTTTGACAAAGAAATGCCATCCATCAATTGGTTCGACCGTCATCGTACCCGCTATCTCTTCTCGAACAGCAAGCAAGTATTCAACACCCCCGCTATGTTCAGTTGTGAGACTCAAAGCATCTTGTCTCCTTTTCCAATACCATTTTCCTAACTTCTGCCTTATGAACTCCAGCAGGAACGTAATCGGAAATCCTCTTGCTCGCTTCAGTGCGGAATTAATAGATTCAGCAATGTTGCTTGTTTTTATGTTGAACCTGTTCCCCTTACAATAAACCCTTGACCATAGCCTGACGTCGGCTTTCTCCAAATACGTTGCAAGTTCCGGGTTTGCACTCCGTATCTCAGCCATGTACCGGTCAAAATCGTAAACCGTGTGAGCATAAGCAGCCCCTTTCACCAAGTACATGAGATGTTTCCCTTTAAACTTTTTGACAATGTTATCTTGAAGGTGATAATAACATATTCCTCGGGTTGCCCAAGGAAACACCTTATCACACGCACTTTTAATGGCCTTGTGCCGGTCGGAGACTATCACCAGAGGCTTGTCATGAGATATACAACTAGCCAATTTTGTGAAAAACCATTCCCAAGAAGGTATATCTTCCTCATCCACGATCCCAAAAGCCAATGGGAATATCTGAAAATTGCCATCTTGTGCGGCTGCAACTAACATAGTTCCTCCATACTTTCCACTTAGGTGAGTTCCATCCACCACAATGACCCTTCTCTGATACTTAAAACCTTTGATAGAAGCTCCAAAAGAGAGAAATAGATACTTAAATCTTTTCATAGAATCAAGTTCTATCGCCGTGATAGAATCAGGATTTGCAATGGAGATTTGCTCGAGATATGATGCCAGACGCGAATACCCTTCTTCTGCTGATCCTCTCACCAATCTTTGTGCATATAACAGTGCTCTGTATGAAGTGGTGTAATCAAGCGCCATGCCAAACATGTTCCTCATTGCATCAGTGATATGCTGCGGAGTTATCCCATCAATGATTCCAACACGATCAATGAAAAGACTACCTACATACTTCGGAGTACAGTGTCTCCGCTGAGCGATTCGGTCTCCCGCTGAGCATAAATGTTTTTCCACATACTTTGTTACCCAAAACGTGTTTGTCCCATGTTTGACACTCGCTCTGACCTTCCATCCACAATAGCTAACCGGACATGTTGCCACAACGAGAGTTTTCGTTGATTTGTATAATCTGAAAGAAAACTTACCCCTCACTGCTGCCAACCGCAGCTCTGAAAGCAGTGCACCCTTGCTAACAAAACTCTGGTTGACATAGATACTGGTACCATTCGATTTTCCTCCTTCAATAGCATTTGTCTTAGCATATGTCTTTTGGATTTCTTCAAAACAAATATTATCATCATCTTCCTCGTCCTCATCTGGAACCTTTCCATAAAGACTGTAATCCCCACCATTCTGATCCGTTTCACCAACAATAGAATTATCAGCATCCTCCTCCCCATTTTCCTCCTCCCCATCTTGATTTTCATCTTCAACAAATCATTATCACCAACATCTTCAAAACATTCATCAGCTTCATCATCATCACCAACATCTTCTTCCCATTCACCAGCTTCATCATCATCACCAACATCTTCTTCCCATTCACCAGCTTCATCATTATCACCAACATCTTTTTCCCATTCACCAGCTTCATCAATATCCCTTTTCTCTGAAACCGTTTCGACCTTGCTGCGGCTTGATACACAAAGACATACTCTATGGGTTTTGAGTATCTCCAGCAAGTTTCGAACTTGTCTATCACTTGTAACATGAATGGGAAGACTGCCTGGAGCCATCATCATTTCTGCTGGTAATGAGTAGCTAATCTCCACACTCACTGTTCTCATGTCCAGGTTATAATCTTCTTGAGCCATTGCAACAAGTTCAGCATGTGTTGAATCTTCATTCAATAAAAACAATCTTGCTCCTTTGAGATCATCAACCACAAAATCCCAACGGAAATCTCTCAACAACCATTCTCCATACACTGCATGTAACTGAAAAATCATCTGCAAATATTCAAAATAAAACACATTAGTAAACATAGAGAAAATGAAGAAGTTCAATAAACATTGCCGCAGACGACTTAGCATTAAGTCGTCCAGAAGACTTAAAGGTAAGTCGTCTAAAGAGGTCACTTTTGCAATTGAAAATTAAAAGGGACGACTTAATTCTAAGTCGTCCGGCTTTGTTTGTTAAAAAAAAAACTTCAGACGACTTATATATAAGTCGTCTACGAGAAACGGGCTAGTTTTGCATTTGACCGAATCGTGTCAGATCTTTGACTATTTCTGGACGACTTATAATTCAGTCGTCTCTGGGAAAGTTAAAATTTCAATATTTTATGAAAACTTGACGACTTACGTGTAAGTCGTCCTAGGTTAGTTTTGTAATTGAAAAATAAAACTTGAAATTTAACTTTCTCCAGACGACTTAGATGAAAGTCGTCCAGCTAAACGACTTAATTTAAGGTCGTCCGGGATAAGCAAGGTTTGACCAGAAAATTGGGAAAAATTCTGGACGACTTTGCTTTCCCCGGACGACTTTAAATTAAGTCTTCTGGAGGGACGACTTTATATTAAGTCGTCTGGTTAAAGTTAAATTATGAAGTTTTATTTTTCAATTACAAAACTAACCTAGGACGACTTACACGTAAGTCGTCAAGTTTTCATAAAATATTGAAATTTTAACTTTCCCAGAGACGACTGAATTATAAGTCGTCCAGAAATAGTCAAAGATCTGACACGATTCGGTCAAATGCAAAACTAGCCCGTTTCTCGTAGACGACTTATATATAAGTCGTCTGGAGTGTTTTTTTTAACAAACAAAGCTGGACGACTTAATTTAAGTCGTCCGTTTGACCAGAAGACTCATCAGTAAGTCTTCTACATACAGATGACTTACTAGTAAGTCTTCTACGCGAACAGATCTTGAAAAAAAATTCAAATTCGTACCTTAAACTAGGTGAGATGACTTCGTTTGCACACAGGGTCTTCTCCAACCACCCAGAACCTCAAACGAAAGCAACCGTAAGTCAAAACGAAAGAAATATGGCTCTGTCAACCATAGCCCATATTTTGAATCAAAAGCTTGAGTTTTTTGGATGAATATAGAGAGAAAGTGAAAGAAATGTTGTTTTAGTTCATAACAATTGAAACAGAGAGAGTGTAAAGAGATTTACGTGCATTAAAGGGCATTAAAAGCTCCAAACAGTTCGTACAAGGTTGTTGCCACTATTCATTGCAGTGGCAATATTGTAAATACTTGAAGAAGATGAGGTTGAGACAGTAAAGAAGCCATTTTCGAAAAAAAAAAAAAAAATGTTAATGGCATTTTCGTAGATAAAATGCAGGTGTGGGGTTAAAATCTCAAAAAAAAAAGGAGTCAAAAGAAAAGGTTAGTTTTCTGTTTGACTTCAAGTTTTGAGTCACTTTTGCAAAAAAAGCCCTATTTGTATTGGTCGTTATTGATGCATGTAGCCTGCTAACATATAAGTTAACATATGCATATTTTTGATTGCGAGATTTAGCTTTCACACTAAACAATATATCAATTAACTACCTATCTATCAAACTATGTATCAGTTAACCAAACATGTATTAGCTAACAAATTATGTATATACACAAACAAGATTATTCAAATGAATGGATCATGTCTCGAATGAATTCGTGAAACACGTCGAAGGTTTTCAAATCTTCCATGTGGTGGTTATGGTTAGAAAATCGGTGATCATGATATATGTCTGGTTAGCTGCTACAAATTTTTATTAGATGATATTAGTTTTGTTACTACAACAAAATATTAAAAAAAATGTTACAAATTAAGTGTCGTTAACCGATAAATGGTTTATTAACCGATATATGGTTTTATAACTGCTAAAAACTTAGTTATAAAGTAGTGGGCGTTAGATGATTTACCCTATATTCTCGATCCGACAAAAAACATGAGATGAAGGTGTAGAGCACGATGTAAGTAGTTGTTCTTAGCTGATACCTAATTTTTTATTTGATACAATTTGTCATATGTAGAGATTTCCCATTATCAACATTTTACTTGATGCAGGTTTCGAAAATATGCTATTTCGGCCGGTAAAAAAATACTATATGTAAACAAAAAGCGATAAATATCGTATTCTTATGATCCATAAATATTTTATTAGATATGCTTGTATTGTCTATGATAACAGTTAACCTATAATTTAACGTTCCTTTTATCTGTAGCATATAACTATGCATGTTAACCGCTAAACAAATTTATGAACCAATTCAAAAGATGTTACACACCAATGCTAATTGTGTGAATTCCAAGTTTAATTTTGGCAATCTAAACGTACAGTCGTTTACTCTAAACAATATATTTGTAATATGTTAATAAAAAAAATTTAACTTCTAATGTTAGCCGATTGAAGTTCTCCAGCAAAAAATCATGTTACCGATAGATAATATTAGCATAAATATAATGTAAACATGTTGATTAAAATTTATTATATAAAATGTGGAAAAAAAATGTGTGATTTACTTTTAAAAATATTAAAAAGAAAAACCTAAAAAAGAAAAGCAAAAAGAAACTGCAAAAACGCTGTCCAAGTAAAAAAAAGGCATTACACAGAGTAGCATAGCGCCCTACCAAACCTGCTCGAACTGATGTGTCAGTACTGCGGCAGTTCCTGTGTCAGTACTGCAGCAAAAATGGTGTTTTCGGCGATACAACACCAAAAGGGCATTGTATTGTTCAGTTACTTCACATCATAGGAAAACAACTAATTTTGGCTCCTTTTGAGGTATTTACCTCACTGTCTCTAATAAAAATTTAGGTTTTTTTGAATATGTTATATTTTGAATTTTGAAAAAAGACTACAATTTACTAAAATTGTTAGAAGTCTCACACTAAACTTTTTGTGATAAATGATTTAATATTTTGTTATCACAAGATATAAATGATCATAAAATATCTGAGTTAGAAGTCTCATTTAAAAATATTCAGATTAAAAAAAAGAAATATATATTAATAATGATAAATTGAACTATATATATACCATATAAAAATTTAATTTCAAAATTTGCATTAAACAAGTATTGAGAACTTAATATTTTAATTTGAAAATTGCATTGAGTTTCTGAAAATGATTATAAATTGCTAAAAATATTAAAGTCTCACATTACAAATTTCTTTATATGTTATAATCATTAAGTGGATGGCCCATAACCAAGACCAGAAGAGAAAGCCCAGTCGGCCAAAGGAGGTTCGGAGTCGGCCACTGCAGTTTTCCTTTTCTCTGTTTTAGTAGTTTTCCTATTTCCAGTTGTATTAGGTTTTTGGATACTTTCCTTTTATCTATTACTTGTAATCTCTATATAAGGAACCTTTGATTCATTAATAATATACAGAAGAATTCCCCATTCTTTTACACCACGTTATCAGCACGATAGACTCCAAAAAACCCTGAGACAAAATCGAAACTCCCAAACCCTAAAAACCTAAGCCGGCGGCGACGATCTTAGATGACCTTCGTCTTGTCTCAACTCCGACGATCAAGCTCAGCCCCTAGACATTCCCTGTTCGTGTCCAACGTCCTCAGCCTCAGCTCAGCTTGCATTCAGTTCAGATCACGATCCCGACCAGACGCAACTGCATCCGCGACAGCATCAGCTCGCGATCGTTCTCGGCACCGCGACCCGATAGGAGCCGTCCTGCGTCCATCCGTCCCAACTCATCTCAGATCTTAGGAGGTCCGGTTCAGACCTACAAAACAAAGGTATAAAGACTAAATCTGAGAACATAATGATCAGAACCTAAAACCCCTAATCCAATATTATGGAATCCCATGTTCTTGATCAAAACCCTAAAATCAATATAACCTAAATCGATAATCTCATAACTAGACATAGAAATTGATTCCTTAGAACTTGTTGATTGTTTTATTGATTGTTCCTGATCTGAATTTAAGAAACCCTAATTCTGGAATCGAAACCCTAAAACCTAAAGTTTGAATCCGATTTTGTGGGAACCAAAATTCGCACTGTCGATTTACCTTTAAATTAGGAAACTAGGAAAAACCCTAATTTCCCAGAGGTCCCGGATCTCTGCGAGAGCCAACGGCAAGTGACCAAATATATGCGGAAATCATGAAAAGATAACAAACGAGTTTAGTGAAAACAGTATATCTTATTTCGAGTCTGCGTGAGAGCGTTGCGATCATTACAAGAGATCATAAAAGCTTTGGCCGTAAAGGCTGTCAGCGAGTTACCTAGTTCTAGCAGCCTAAAAGCTCAAACCTAGTTGACTCGCAGCTCGATAACTAAAGACGAAGAAAATACAGAAAAAAGTTTTTGATTGATTTCGGACTGAACCTTATGAAAGGCTGCCTACGTACCCTTTTCGAGGATCAAGCCGAACGTAGTTCAAGAGTGAACCAAGAGATCGAACTGCTGGTGCACGTTCGTCTGGTAATCGGGTGCCAGTCATGGAAACAGAGCATGTCGAGAATAATGCCTCAGAGTTTCTAAGTGCCGAGAGTTCTGAGTCTAAAAAGTTGTCCCTCATGCCTCTCGCCTAGGACTCCTTATATACTCGCTCCTAGGTCGGTTTACGCTTTTCCCCTTCTGTCCTTAAGCCGTCATAGCCTAAAAATGGAGATATTCCATTTTTCCCGATCTTCGTAATTATCTTCAAAATTTCGTATTTATCTGCGGAAACTTGACATTTATCTTTTCTTGCGAACCAAGCGTAAACCGTCCCACGGTTTACGGGCTGCTGGTTAAGAAATCGTAAGGTTGGCTTCGAGTCATGCCTTAGGTCCCTTTGGGCCGTCTTTCGACTTGAAGCGTTTATTACGACTTCTTTCGATAAAAACGAACTTTCCGCAGTTTTTATCGTAAAGTTTGATTGATGACTTCAAATGGCGGAAAACATGAAATGGGTTCGCTACGGTCTTCGGGAGACAGCATCGAAGGGTAGACGAGAAAACATGTATTCGTGTCGTATCGACGTTTCGGAAGAGCTCGGTCGCTACGTAGCGACCGAACAGAACGCACGCTCGTTCGCTACGTTGCGACCGTGCGACCTTTTCGGGCTTTTCTCTGATGTCTCGTGTTTCTTCCGCAGGGCTCTTCATAAGAATAAATCTTTTCCGAAGATTTATTTTTCGTAAAAACGTTCATGCAGATTTTTACGGACTTTCAGACATTGATTCCGTCGTGACCGATTTTGACCCCAACAATTTTAATTGATCTTGTTTGAATGATTGATGATCTAAGGTTTAGGATTGATAGATTGATTAAATAATCTAATCTCGAATTTAAATTCTAAAGGCCTTGAAACTTTGATTTCATATTGATTAAACCGGCGGCTTGTATTGTTTAATTTGAAACCCTAAATTTATAAATTGAATCCAATAGAAATCGAATTGGCTAAGTTGTTTGCATGACATCTAAATCTGAATATGAATTGCATTCGTCTTGATTATCAACCAGATATAGATTATACAAACTCGAATTGGTTTCATTAATAAAAGCATATGGCCGTGTGGCCTAATCTCTCTGTCACATATAGAAACATAAACTAGGATTGTTCGCACCATGGTCAAGTAGATTTTCATATGGACGATACTATTATTTGATTATGTGTTCGTATAAGGCTTGATTATGGCCGAGATCCTTGTTTGCATAATCACATTATAAAACCCTAATTTCAAATGATAATGTGATCAGATGTCAAAAATCTCAAACCTAGACTACACAGCCCTTAATCTCTCTGGAGATAACTATTTGCAGTGGCGCTAGATACAAAGATCAACCTGAGGTCAAAGGGACTCGGTGATACTATCATCGAGGACAACAATGAGAATGATAAGAATCGTATAGGGCTATAAGTATTATACGCCACCATCTCATTGAAGGCTTAAAAGATCAGTACCTTACAATGGAAAATCCACTAGACCTTTGGACCGCTTTACAGCGTAGATATGATCACCAGAAAACGTTGCTACTACCAAAGGCTAGATATGAGTGGAAGAATCTCAGATTCATGGACTATAAGTCTGTGGATGAATACAATTCAGTATTGTTCAAAATAGTTTCAATGATGAGATTTGTGGTGAGAAGTAACCGAGAAAGAGTTACTTGATAAGACCTTCTCTACGTTCCATTCCACAAATGTGTTGCTGAAACAGTAGTATAGAGAGAGAGGCTTCACCACATACACTGATCTGATCTCGTGCCTACTTCTGGCCGAGGCTAATAATGAACTCCTGATGAAGAACAGTGAGATGAGACCTCCAGGATCAGCACCATTACCAGAAGCTCACAAGGCTGAACATGAAAAGAAAGATCCCAAAGAAAGCAACCACGTCTATAATGAGAGAAGATCACACGGCAGAGGCCGTGGTGGGTACAAGGGACGTGGTGGTCGTGACAACTACTCATATGGCCGAGGGTATGGAAACCACAATAACCGTGGTCGTGGTTCCAGCTATGGCCGTGGAAGAGCCAATTTTGGCCGCGGTCGAGGCGGCATATCCAAGCCGTCTTACTCGACCAAATCCGTTTGTCACAGGTGCGGATGAGTAACCATTGGGCCAAGAATTGTAGAACTCCTAACATTTATGTGAACTCTATCAAGAGAGCCTTAAGAACAAGAACCCAGAAGCCCATATGGTTCATGACAATGGGTATGATGCTGATGATGATTTCGACCACGAAAAGGATGATTATGGATCATGAGACATCAGATTGTCTTAAAGACTAATTCGAATGTTGTTTGATTGTTTTATGATTGCTTTGTGTTTCATTACTATTTGATGTTTTGAATTTATAATATGAAGTTTTATTTTAAAGTTTATAAAAGTCTCTGAGATTATAAATCTTTTATATAGAGAAATGAATGATGAGATGAGTATACTTGTGGTGGATAGTGGATCAAGTCACACAATTCTTAGAGACAAAAGATATTTCATAAATCTCAAATGCAAATGCAATATACATACCATTGCGGGTGTAGCCAGCCTGATTGAAGGTCACGGCCAGCATATATACTGATGCCTAAGGGCACTCATCTAGAGATCAAAAATACCTTATATTCTCCCAGCTCTAAAAGGAGCTTATTGAGTTTCAAGGACATAAGGATAAACGGTTTCCACCTTGAAACATGGGAAGAAGGAAGTAAAGAGTTCCTTAATATCATTTCGATCACCCAAGGCAATAGAAAGATCCTAGAAACCATACCTGCAATGTCTACTGGTTATACTATGCAAGATCAGTATGATCGAGGCTAATGCCTGCGACAATTTCACTCTATGGCATGACCGGCTTGGCCATCCCGGTACTAGTATGATGCGAAAATTGATAATGAATTCTCAAGGGCACACATTCAAAGGAGTTATCCCAAACAATCTCACATGTGTAGCATGTACACAAGGGAAACTCATTACTAGGCCATCACCAGTCAAAGTGAATAAGGAAATCATAAATTTTCTGGAAAGGATTCAGGGAGATATATGTGGACCAATACACCCACCTTGTGGGACATTTAGATATTTCATGGTCCTGATTGATGCATCGACCAGATGGTCGCATGTTTGCCTACTATCCACACGAAATTTGGCATTTGCAAGGCTGCTTGCTCAGATCATAAGACTGAGAGCACATTTTCCAGATTTTCCTTTAAAGACTATACGTCTAGACAATGCTGGTGAGTTCACGTCCAGGCGTTTAATGAGTACTGTATGTCCATGGGGTAAGTGTGGAACACCGTGGCACATGTACATACACAGAACGGCTTGGCCGAGTCTTTTATTAAACGCATACAGCTGATTGCCCGACCATTACTCATGAGGTCTAAACTGGTATCAGCATGGGGACATGCAGTATTACATGCAGCAGAACTGATTCGCATCAGGCCATCTAGTGAGCATAGATATTCACCATCCCAATTACTCACGGGTCATGAGCCAGACGTGTCCCACATCAAAACATTTGGATGTGCCGTTTACGTTCCAATTGCTCCACCACAGAGAACTAAAATGGGACCACAGAGAAGGATGAGGAATATATGTTGGATATGACTCCCCACCATTATAAAGTATCTTGAGCCAACCACGGGTGATTTGTTTAAGGCCAGATACGCAGACTCACACTTTGATGAGTCCACATATCCGACCTTAGGGGGAGAGAACAGCCGGTTGATAAAGAAATAGAATGGTCTCGACCATCAATATCTTGGCAAGATCCTCGGACTAAAGAATGTGATATGGAAGTCCAAAAGATTATACATCTACAAAAGCTAGCTAATCAGTTGCCAGATTCATTTGCTGACCCGAATAGAGTGACTAAGTCATACATACGGCTTGTAATGCACCTATAAGAATAGAAGTCCAGAAGGGACAAGGTCAAGTTGCTACAGAGTCTAAACAACGTTTAAAACGTGGTAGACCTATTGGTTCCAAAGATAAAAGCCTCGAAGTCCAAGAGAGGTGCTGATCCGAGAGCATTAAGGAAACCGTCCATGACATTGATGGACCGGCCGTGCCGACCAAACTGGTCGAGCCGAGTGGGCCGGCCATACCGAATGAACGGTTCGACCAATGGTACCATACAATGAGGTTCGGGACGCTGAACTTCAGGGTACACCAGGTCCGGATAATCAAGAGATCTCGATCAATTATATAATGTCTGGAACACAATGGAACAGAAAAGATATCGACGTCGATGATATATTTGCATACAAGGTAGCACTTGAGATCATGGATATAGATGAGGATCTAGAACCCACGTCCATATATGAATGCATGCAAAGATCAGATTGGATCAAATGGAAAGAAGCTATAAACGTGGAGTTAGAATCATTAAAGAAAAGAGGCGTTTTTGGCCCTATAATTGTGACACAAGAGATGTCAAACCAGTGGGATACAAATGGGTCTTTGTGAGGAAAAGAAATGAGAAAGGAGAAGTAGTGAGATATAAAGCACGGCTTGTTGCACAAGGATTCTCACAGAGACCAGAAATAGATTATGAGGAACTTACTCCCCTGTGGTGGATGCAACTACATTACGATTTCTAATCAGTCTGGCCATAAAGAAAACTTGGATTTACGCCTAATGGATGTAGTGACTGCATACTTGTACGGTCCACTGGATAATGAAATCTATATGAAAGTTCCAGAGGGTATTGAGCTCAAAGATAAGAAAGGTTCTCGAGAACAGCATTGTATTAAGCTGAATAAAGCCTTGTACGGTTTGAAACAATCAGGTCGAATGTGGTACAATAGATTATCAGAGTACCTAGTGAAAGAGGGTTATAAGAACGATCCAATAAGTCCATGTATTTTATCAAGAAATTCGACAACAAGGGCTTTGTAATCATGTCGGTATATGTGGACGACCTGAATATATAGGAACCTCTGGAGAGATTTCCCAAACAGTTGAATGTCTAAAGAAAGAATTCAAAATGAAAGATTTAGGAAAAACTAAGTTCTGTTTGGACTGCAACTTGAGTATGTAAACAATGGAATCCTTGTGCATCAGTTGGCATATACAGAAAAGATACTCAAGAAGTTTAATATGGACCAGGCTCATCCCGTTGTCGAGTCCTATGGTCGTGAGGTCTCTAGACCTAGAGACAGATCCGTTTGGACCAAAGAAACCGGACGAGAAAGTGCTCGGTCCGGAAGTGCCTTACCTAAGTGCCATTGGAGCTTTAATGTACTTGGCTAGCCACACTAGACCAGACATTTGTTTTGCCGTGAATCTATTATCTAGATTTAGCTCTTGTCCAACTCAGAGGCACTGGAATGGAATAAAACATTTGTTCAGATACCTGCAAGGAACAAAAGATCTCGGTTTGTTCTATACCAACCGGCCAGAGAGAGAGTTTGGTTGGTATGCTGATGCAGGATACTTATCTGATCCACATAATGCTAGATCTCAGACTGGATATGTTTTTATACATGGTGGAGCAGCAATATGCTGGCGTTCTACAAACAATCCTTAGTGGCCACATCTTCTAATCATGCCGAGATCATAGCAATGTATGAAGCAAGCCGTGAGCTTGTATGGTTGAGGAATATGACCGGCCACATCCGTGTAGAGAGTGGTTTGGCCGTGGGAAAGAAGAGCCAACATCATCTATGAGGACAATGCAGCTTGCATAGCTCAGCTCAAAGATGGATACATCAAAGGAGATAGGACAAAGCATATCTTGCCCAAATTCTTCTTCACCCACGATCTGCAGAAGGCCAAAGAAGTTCAAGTGGTTCAAGTTCGGTCCAGTGACAATTCAGCCGATCTTTTACCAAGTCTTTGCCAACCTCAACGTTCAAGAAGCTCATTTATCAGATAGGAATGCGCCAACTGAAGGATCTTCAGTGACATTCATCAGGGGAGTTTCATGCGTTGTACTCTTTTTCCTATAATGGTTTTCATTTTTCCCACATTGGGTTTTTGATTTTCCTAGAAAGGTTTTAATGAGGCAACATTAAGCATGTTACAAACCCATATGGTTATGGCATCCAAGGGGGAGTGTTAAAATCATTAAGTGGATGGCCCATAACCAAGACCATAAGAGAAAGTACAGTCGGCCAAAGGAGGTTCAGAGTCGGCCACTGCAGTTTTCCTTTTCTCTGTTTTAGTAGTTTCCTATTTCAGTTGTATTAGGTTTTGGATACTTTTCTTTTATCTATTACTTGTAATCCCTATAT